>PVIH01006743.1:37086-107760 GCA_004025045.1 Sigmodon hispidus | reverse complement strand
CTGTGCAGATTTCCCACTGAAATGTAAACTTTGCCAATCATGATAGAATGGCCTTTAAAGAGAGCTTTGTTGAGTTTTTGCCTAGACATACAAGGATTATTAAGACAGTGTAACAGAACTATAACTATACTGTATGATTCTAATTTCAGAGATAATGACTTCTTTCATTGAATTTAATAAAGAAAAATCTATGTAACAATGCAAGGATTATGTTTTTCTTGGCCTAGTATATAAGTTCCCACTTATGTAACTAAGTATTCATATCTAGGTCATACCTGTCAGCTCTCATAATTAACCAAAGATAAACATGACTAAAGTTAAATATTAGGAATATTTACCAATATGAAAATACTTACAAATAGAGATATTCTTCAATGGCCTTTGAATTTGGGGAGCTATGAATCTGCCTGTTGGGACCAACATAGAGAAAAAGCCTGACTAATAGTCAGTTCAACCTAGATAAAACTGAGAGACAAAGACAGTGGGTACACTTTTGATAGCATTCTAACCAATGATGCTCAATTGACATATTTGAGACCCTTTGCTTCTTTGCTATTTTCGGTAGATTATCTTTTATTTGCATCAGAAAAAGTCCTAATATTTCCTCTATTCAAACAACTCAGACTCCTTTCTCTGTGAGCAGCTGTGTTAACTTTATCAAGATTTTGCCTCATTAATAAACCTACATCCTTTCGGCCTCATTGCTTAACCCCAAGAAGTCACTAGTGTCTCTATTCTAAAATTGTCTGTTGACTTATTATAGTAAATGCTTCTTGACATATACAGTATTACAGATTAAGGCCTGAGGATGACAGTGTGTAGACAAGGAAGCAAAAAATATACAATCGAATAAAGAAAGCATCTTCAACAAGTGGTGCTGGCATAACCGGATGGTGGCATGTAAAAAAATGCAAATAGATCCTTGTCTATCACCCTGCACTGAACTCATCTAAGCCAATCAAAGACCTCAATGTTAACCCAGTTATTCTAAACCTGATAGAAAAGAAAGTATGAAATAGCCTTGAACACATTGCCACAGGAGACCACATTCTAAATATAATACCAGTAGCACAGACACTAAGAACAACAATTAATAAATGAGACCTCCTGAAACTGAGATACTTCTGTAAGCCTAAGGACACAGGAAGTAAGACAAAGATGACAGCCTAAGAGTGGGAAAAGATTTTGACCAACCCTATCTTTGACCGAAAGCTGATCTCTAAAGTATATAAAGAACTCATGAAATTAGAGATAAAAAACCAAATAATTCAATTAAAAATGGGGTATAAAGGAGAAACACTGAATGAAAACAAGGCAGTCACATGTTTCTTTAAAATTTTCATGAGGTACATAGCCAGACCATCACCCCACAGTTCCAGAAGGTGAATTTGGGTTTCCACAGAAATGGATTCACAGAATTAGGAGTAAAGATATATTTATTTCTCACATCCTGTAACAATCAGATTAATTCAACTTTCTGTCATAACTATTTTCAATTCCCTTTAGTCTGTTGGAAAGAGAAGACACTAATACTACAATCTTGAAGACATTTCATCACATCCCTATGATTCAGTGCCTTTGTCTGTGATTTAAAAACAATGCTTTGATCAGGTATGCCTTGGGATAACACATAATACAAAAGTGTCCTCATCTCTTTTCTGTGGCTGTGATAAAATGCCCTGACATAAAGCAAATTGGGGAGAAAGGGTTTGTTTTTACCTCACAATTTCAGATTACAGGCTGTGGTAGCAGGAGGCAGAAACTTGCAGCAGCTGGTCACATCACATCCTCATTGCCTACTTTTCTGCTCACTTTCTCTACTATTATACCCAAACCTAGGAAATAGTATCACACACACTTAGACTGGGTCTTCCCACATCTACTAACATGAACACGTAATTCCCCCATGGGCTAACCAGATCTAGGAAATCCTCAGGAAGACTTTTATCCCATGAAAGTCTACATGTGTCAAGTTGAAAATAAAAACTAAGAGACTAACATGTTTAGGAAAACATAGACAATGAGCAGAAGCTAGTGATTTCATCTTTTCTTCTACTCACTTTAAGCCATTTTGAAGGTAAATACCCATTAAATACCAAAGCTATGTGTCTTTCCCCAGTAAGGAATTTCGGTAGATTTGGAATTCCAGGATGACTTTTCCGAAAAGTGAACTCTCTGCATTCAAATTAACATTCCTTTTAAATAAATAAATTATACTCTATTTAAACTAAATAATTTAGCCACTCCTAATTTATATAAAAGTGTTATGTTCAGTTTTCCACTTGGAAAACTCAGGTTAGCCCTATTTTGTCATAGATTTTCTCTTTTCACTCTATTATTAAATGCTGTGATATTTGTGTTTGTGTAACCCCCTTTCATCTCTTTTCATTGTTACTCTCAATGGAAAAAGGAATACAGTTCTAAAAATAAGGATGTGATTATTAACAATTCACCACCTCAACATTGTTACAGAAGTAGACAGCGTCTTTTTTTCCACGGACAAACCGCTATGTTCATAATGGGGGATGCATTTATGATAAAGTTAGTTCTCACACCACTATGATCATTCTCAAAAATATTAGAACTTTGACTTTTAGAGCCTTAAAATGTAGTAATTGTTATAGTCTGAATAATTGAAAACTGAGACTATTAAAAGTGATTTTATTGCTCATACAATAAAATTAATTAAACTTTTAATTAAAAGTCTGGTATCAATAGAAGCCTTTGGATTCTTTACTCATTCAGGAACAATGGGGAAGAACCCATCACACTCTGCTCAGAGCTGTGCTTTGCCCCAGACTCTCAGAAATGAACCAAAACTCAAGTTCCTCTAACATCAGATAACATCTTTCTCATGTGTTTGCAAAGCTCCAGGTGCATGGGGTCCCCAGATAAATATTATTGCAACACTGATCAGCTGCATAGGTGAAGGCCACGTTAGGGTCCACAAGGATTTCTTAATGAGAGCAGGTGGCTGTTGATAGTCTAAATAGATTCAATAATTAGTTAAACATTTTCAGGACTTTAGGTGCATGTCACAGGGGATTTCCGTAGTGTTCAAAAGACAACTCATGGAAGAAAGCACCTGTTCAGGAATTAATTTTTATTCACATTCTCCTAATGGGGGGGACAACAACATATTTTAAAAACAACACACTGTAGGAAAGATTAATTTTTTCTTATTTTTACCTGTTACATTTTACAAATTTTGGGAGTATAAATGAACTACCCCTAATATATATATATATATGAATGTTGTATGAAAGACAAAAAATAATTTATCTATTCACTATTTACTTCTTGTGAAAAATGTATAAAACCTACACGCAAGGCTGACATTTGGCTACTTCATAGGTAGCTTTTCCTACCAAAGTGAAGTTATCATGTATATTTGTCTACAATATGCCATCTGATTGTATAATATTATGTGTTCTAAATATTGCAAACATCTCTTTTGGTCTGAAATCTTCATTAAAACAATGAGACATAACTACTATCATTTTCATGGCATGAGCCACCAAGAAAAATTTAAACTCCATTGTTTACATTTTCACACATGTTTATATTACAACATTAAATGATCTTCATTCAAACAGTATTCCATATAAAAGTTATGTCACTTTAGCAAGAATATGAACAGTACAAAAAACCAGGGAAAGTTTATAAATTATTACTATCACTTAGCCAAGCTAATTCTTAATATTTTTATAGAAATAGTACACTGATCAGCAACAGGAAAAAAATAAACTAAATTGCATTTCGTATCTCCACCGAAGGTGTTTTGAAATTCTGAGTAATGACCTAGGTTGAGCCATTAATGCAAATACTCAAAACTTGAGTAGTTTCTTGATACTTTTCATTTTGAGGCATCTTTTAAAGAAACAACAGATGCCTCTCCACATGCATTCAAAAAATCAATATAATTAATCAATAACACTCTCCACAGGTAATAAATGCTGAGAAGCATTTCTGCCTATCTGTATTGATCGAGAGAATTGCTTCAAATTGGTTCTGATGTGTATAAAAATCATTTCCTTATTGATCAAAGCCTGTCTTCCCCTCTCTGATATGTTATTTCATATTGGGCACACAATTGTTTTACTTTCCATTCTTGTACTTGTGATAAATAAATTTCCTGTGATCGGTATATGAGATTAATTTGGATGAAATAGAAAACAAGTATTTTTTGTGTCTTTGGGGAAACACATTGCTCAAAGTTCAACCAAAGTATGAGTAATCATGATTAATTAATATAGTTATTCTAATGAGAAATGGAATGATGGATTTCATTTACATTTTTACTATTGAAGAAAAGCATTAAAGTTTTAGTCGGTTTCTATAACATTAAATTATCTGTTATAATTCTTATAACAGAATTCTGTTCTTGCAACTACATGCATCTAATCTAGAATGACACCTCTAGTGAGGGAATAATAAAAATGCATAGTTTTATCAAAGTTTGATTTATAACCTTCCTATCAAACTCTATTTCTATAACACGCTCAAAAGTGGCTGTGTCACTTTTCTGCTAATAATGTGTGTAAATGTACAGATGCCAACTAGTAAGAAACATGTCTTCAAAATTAATTTTCTGAACAAAGGTATTTGATGTTTCAATAGATACAGAATTTAATAAGCTTCATTAAATAGGGCCCATGTATCAGTTGCCCTAACAGTATCTGATAACTGGTAGCTCACAGGAGGAAATTTTATTGATCAATTAAAGACTAGTCTAATGTAGCTTAGTTCCTAATGAGTCCATTACCTACTACTGTGAGTTATTCTTCCAACAACACAGAAAAATAAAAATAAAAAAAAATCTCTCAATATGATTTAGAGAATTTTATAACTAGCATCACCAGCTTTTCTTCTCTTGATGTTCCATTACAAGGGACATGGGTACACTGCCATGGGACATGTTAGTAACCAAACACATTCTTAAAACATGGCTCAATTAACATGTTTTCTTCATGTCAGTAGGTTTTGCTTTGAGTCCATGGAATATGAATTGTCATATTGATATCTGAGTTTCAGTTTACTTTGTCAGTTCAGCAAATAAGTTTACCCTGGTACCAAAGAGATATTTCATGATAAAACAAACAAAATTGAAGTGACTCAACAAAACAAATCTATCTGGTCTTTTGGGGGAACAATTGGCATAAAAACATAGGTAGCATACCTTTACTATATTAAAAACAGAAACTACCTACCAAGCTCATCATTTGGAAAAAAATAGAGAGGTTGTTTGCTGCAGGTAGACACATCAAATATGAATACATTCTTATTTGCTTTATCTACAGCAAAAACAAAATCATAATTCTTATATTGCATTTGAATATCTAATACTTACCTAAAGTTGTAGATATGGCTTTTCTAATCTCCAAAATACTATTGATTGCTGGAATGCTCCTCAGGCTTTCAAAGAACAAAGGTCACTCTCCTAAGTCCCATGCAAAGTAGGTGTACGATCAGATCCCTGGAGTTTATAATGCTATTAAAGCATTTCTTATCACCAACTCAAAATATTTCAAAATATTTCCTAGGAACACACATAGGTCTAGCTGGAAACTGGGGCGGCATGCACAAGAATGTTTACTCTGAGTCATGATGAAATTTAGTAAAGGAAGCTTAATAACAACAGTGAGGGAATGACATTGAGCCAATCAATAAAAATGTATCCAGAGGTATTAAAGCATGACTCAGAGGATAACAGCAGGAACCTTGGAGTCATAGAGATCCCAAATTCGGATTCCACTAGTCATTAAATGTGTGGCCTTGGAGAAGTTGTTTTAATCTCTCTAAACCTCATTTTTTCCTCGGTAAAGCAAGATATATCCCAGCACTGTCCAACAGAAAGATACTTAGAAATATTTTTGTGGCCATATATTCCAAAAGGTGAAATTACCAATTGTTTTATTATATTACACATCTTCAAATATAAATAAAAGTCTATTTTATTCCATATTTACATGTTTAATGTAAGGTTATTTTAATATGTGACCAACACAAAATTTATTCATGAAGTATATGACATTATTTGTTTATGGGAAATCTTTGAAATTTTGAAAACACAATGCAATTCAGTGCTAGCTAAATTTCAAATGCTCAAAAGCCATCCTAGCTGTTATAAGTCATAGCACAGGTGTATTTCTACCCTATAGGGTTGTGGCGATGTTAAAGTGAGATAATACATTTGGAGGATTTAGGACAGTGCTTAGAAAACAATAAGCCCTAGAACTAGTAGTTGTGACAACTTTAATTATCACCCACTGAGAGTATTGATCACAACACTCTCATTGTTAAGTTGGGAAAATACAAAAGTATTTGGCATAGTACTGTCCCCAGAGTAAATCCAAAGCTAAGAATGTAGAAGATATGCATGGCTGGCCATATCCTTTGGGATTTTATTACCATGTGGAAGATAGGATTAAAATAATGCACATATTTCCAGGAGGAGGGACTTCTATAAATGTGTGTATCATATGATGGAAAAAATAAACTGAGATTTAGTGGATGGCTCAGCTTCTGTCAAGAAGATATAGCCAGGAAACATGCAGACACCTAAGAAAAATATTCCACAAGAGACATTAATAAAAGAAAGAATTTAAAGGTGGTAAGAATATATTTGAGTATGGAATGTGGGGTTTAAATTAAGTGTAGAGATATTAAAAATCATACCACAATGCTTGACATTCTCTATTGTCAAAATAGAAATAGTGAAAGAACACCAGTTTAGGAGCCAAAGTTGAACAGATATATACCATAGATTCCTTTCAGAGATTTACAAAGCAGTAAAATCCACACTGAATGAAGGAGTTGAAGTTGACATGAACAATAAGTTTAAGATCTTATTTACTTAAGAGCTGTGTGTGCATTTAGAAAGAATCCCCAAATATGTATCACAGTTAACTTGAGTCTTAATTTGTGAGGGAAATCCTAATACTTGTATATGGAGGTGTGTGTGTGTGTGTGTGTGTGTGTGTGTGTGTGTGTGTGTGTGTGTGTGTTTGAATATTAGCTTTAATCTCTCTAAATCTTGTTTCTCATTTGTTCTAAGGAAAGGCTACCTGCACCATAGAG
The DNA here is from genome assembly GCA_004025045.1 of Sigmodon hispidus. Lineage (NCBI taxonomy): Eukaryota > Metazoa > Chordata > Mammalia > Rodentia > Cricetidae > Sigmodon > Sigmodon hispidus. Next base: position 100,680 of record PVIH01006743.1, on the reverse strand, counting down.
TTGAATGAAGAACATAGGATGATAGGATGTTCATTATGTTCTTTCTGCTCATAATTTTCTATAGGCATAAATGCAAAAGAGATGGAATCCTATGATTACTTTTTTAATGACCCAAATGTATTTTTGGAATAATATATAACAAGCTATAACTTCAGATAAGCATGTCTTAAGCACTAATTATATCACATTCTATGACTGTTAAAAATATCAGGGAAATAGGCAGCAAGGAGAGCTATTGAATAAGAGAAAGATTGGTCAGAATGAGAAAGGGACATACAAATTAAAACAATTAAGATAACTTCTGATAGCCTTAGAGGTAAGATCTTGGAATCAAATTGTATTTCCACATGCATAGACAGCAAAAATTCATTAAAAATTCTTTAGTAGAGGAACACCTGACTCAGTCTTGAGGTTGGGGGGAGAAAACTGGATCTGCCAGGAGTGGAGAGTGAACTAAGAAGCAATATTGAGACAGTGGTGTCTTAGGACCACCTGCCACCTGCCCGGGTGGGGAGGGAGGATGGGGAGTTGTGGAGAAGAGAGAATGACCTGATGTGCTGGGAGGAGGAAAGGACCTTGAAAAAGGTTATACAGTATAGAAAGTGTGACTTCTTTGTTCATAATAAATAAATAAATAAATAAATAAATAAATAAATAAATCAAAGAAAAAGTGGCATTTTTATAATATTTAAATATGAATAAAAGCATTTACCACCATATAAAGTCTCAAAAATATTTGTATATAGATTTTTTTCTTATAAATAAAATCTCACTTTTCATCCATGCATCCCCTTGCTCAAATTCCCTTCCCCCTCCTACCACTGCCAGTCAGTCACTCTCTCTTCTCCCCATCACTTTAACTCCTCCCCAGCAAGGGCCAGAGGTCCCAAGGTGGCTTAGTTCAGCATCCACTACAGGCAGATACACTTTGCTCCCCCCAACATCAAGACAGAGTCAGTCTGGAAGAAGTGGGCTCCAAGGTGCCTGTCCAAGGTGTTTCAGATCCCAAGTTGTTCAGTGATTGGGCTATGCAGCTTGAACATGCTTTCCTTTTTGTTTAAGTCCTCTAATAAGCGAGCACATCCCTTACTTATCTTTGTGGGTTTGTGATACCTCACTCGGGAGGATATTCTCTAAATCAATATATTTGCCTGCAAATTTTAGGATATCTTTTTTTTCTTACTGCTTAGTAGTACTCCATTGTGTAGAGGACCATAGTTTTCTAATCCATACTTCAGTTGATGTGCAAACACTTGATGTTTCCAAGTTCTTGCTATTACAAATAATGCTGCTATAAACACAGTTGAGCTAATGCCTTTGGAGTGTGAATGTGCATCTTTAGATTATATGCCCAGTAATAGTATTGCTGGGTCCTTGGGGAGGTTGATTCCCAATTTTCTGAGAAACTGCCATACTGCATTCCACAGTGGCTGAACAAGCTTACACTCCCACCAACAATGGAAGAATGTTCCCCTTGCTCCGCAACTTCTCCAGCATAGGCTGCCATGTGTCTTTTCTCTTAGCCAATCTGACAGGGGTAAGGTGGTATCTCAATGTTGTTTTGATTTGCATTTCTTTGATGGCTAAAGATATTGAGCACTTTTTCAAGTGTCTTTCAGCCATTTGTAATTCTTCTGTTGAGAATTCCCTTTTTAGTTCTGAACTCCATTTTTTAATTGGGCTATTAAGGATTTGGGGCTCTAGTTTCTTGTGTTCTCTACATATTTTAGAGATCAGTCCTCTATCACTTGTAGGGTTAGGGAAAAAATCTTCTCCCATTCTGTAGGCTGTCATTTTGTCCTATTGACAGTGTCCTTGGCTTTACAGAAGCTTCTCAGTTTCAGGAGGACCCACATATTGATTGTTGTTCTTAGTGTCTGCACCTCTGGTATTATATTTAGGAAGGGGTCACCTGTGCCAAATCATTGGAAAGTATTTCCCACTTTCTTTTCTATCAATACCAGTGTGTCTGGGTTTATGTTGAGATCTTTGATCCACTTGGATTTGAGTTTTGCGCTATTGGATCTATTTGCATTTTTCTACACACTTCCATCCAGCTATGCCAAAACTATTTGTTAAAATACTGTCTTTTTTTCTTGAATGTGTTGGGCCTCTTTGTCAAAGATAGGTGTTCATAGTGTTCTGGGTTAATGTTTGGATATTCCATTCGATTCCATTGATCCATAAGTCTGTTTTTATGCCAGTACCAGGCTGTTTTTATTACTGTAGCTCTATAGTATAACTTGAAGTCAGGGATGGTGATACATCCCGAGGTTCCTTTGTTCAACAAAATTGTTTTGGCAATCATGGCTTTCCTATTATTCCAAATGAAATTGAGTTTTGTTCTTTCAAGGTCTGTAAAAAAATGTGTTGGGATTTTGATGGGAATTGCATTGAACCTGTAGATTGTTTTTGGTAGAAGTGCCAGTTTTACTATGCTGATCCTACCTATCCAGGAACATGGGAGATCTTTCTATTTTCTGATATCCTCTTCAATTTCTTTCTTCAGTAATTTAAATTTTTTGTCAAATAGATCTGTTACTTCTTTGGTAATAGTTACTCCAAGGTATTTAATGCTATTTGCAGCTATTATAAAGGGTGATGGTCCTCTTACTTCCTTTTCAGCCTTTTTATCATTAGTGTATAAGAGGGCTACTGATTTCTTGTTTCCTGCTACGTTGCTGAAGTTTTTTATCAGGGGTAGAAGTTCCCTGGTAGAACTTTGCGGATCAATTATGTATACAATCATATCTACAAATAGAAATATTTTCATTGCCTCTTTTCCAATTTGTATCCCCTTAATCTCCTTTCATTCTCTTATTGCTTTAGCTAAAACTTTGAGAACTATATTGAATAGATACAGCCTTGTCTAGTTCCTGATGTTAGTGGGATTGTTTTGAATATTTATCCATTTAGTTTGATGTTGGCTGTTGGCTTCTTGTAAATCACCTTTATTATATTTAGATATTTTCCCTGTATTCCTGATCTCTCCAGGACTTATATCATAAAGGAGTGTTGGATTTTGTCAAAGGATTTTTCTGTGTATAAGAGTATGGTCATATCTTTTTTTTTCCTTCAGTTTGTTTATATGATGGATGACATTTACAGTTTTTCCTATGTTGAACCTTCCCTGCATTTCTTTGATGAAGCCTACTTGATTCATGGTGGATGATATTTTTTATATGTTGTTATATATGGTTTGGCAGAATTTTGTTGTGAATTTTTGCATCAATATTCATGAGGGAAATTGTTCTGTAATTCTCCTTCTTTGTTGCTTCTTTGAGTGGCTTAGGTATTAGGGTAATTGTGGCCTCATAAAAAGGGTTTGGCAATATTCCTTCAGTTGTTATTGGGTGAAACAGTTTGAGGAGTATTGGTAGTACTCTTCTTTGACTTTCTGGTAGAATTCTGCACTGAAACCATCTGTACCTGGGCTTTTTTACCTGGGAGGCTTTTAATGACAACTTCAATTTCCTTGAGGTTTATGGGTCTGTTTAGGTATTTATTTAATCTGATCTTAATTTAATTTTGGTAAACCATACTTGTTCAAATAGCTGCTTTCTAGGCTTTCCAATTTTGTGGAGTATAGATTTTCAAAATATGACCTGATAATTCTCTGGATTTCCTGGGAGGTTGTTGTTATGTCCCCATTTTCATTTCTGATTTTGTTGATTTGGATACTCTCTCTCTGCTTTTTACTCAGTTTAGGATAAGAGTTTATCTATCTTGTGGACTTTCTCAAAGAACCAACTCTTTGATTCATTGATTCTTTGTATTGTTCTTTTTGTTTTAATTCTATTGATTTCAGCTCTTTTGTTTTAATTGTATTGATTTCAGGTCTAAGTTTGATTATTTCCTGTTGAATACTTCTAGGTGAGTTTGCTTCTGATTGTTCTAAGTTTTTCAGGTGTGTGTGCTGTTAGTTCTCTGGTGTGGGATTTCTGTAGGTTTTTCATATAGGCATCTAGTCCTATGAATTTTCCTCTTAAGACTCCTTTCATTGTGTCCTATAAGTTTAAGTACGTTGTGGATTCATTTTCCTTAAATTCTAGGAAAACTTTGATTTCTTTCCTAATTTCTCCCCTGACCCAGAGGTGGGTCAGTTGAGTGATGTTTAGTTTCTATGAGTTGGTAGGCTTTCTCTGATTTTTGATGTTGTTGAACTCTAACTTAAGACCCTGGTGATCTGAAATGGTTCAAGGGGTTATTTCCATTTTTTTTTCTATGTATTGATATTTGCTTAATGACCAATTATGTGGTCAGTTTTAGAGAAAGTTCCATGTGGTGCTGAGAAATATGTATATTCCTTTGTGTTTGGGTGGAAGCTTCTGTAAATATCTATTACATCCATTTTCATCATAACCTCTGTTAGATTCCTTATTTCTATGTTCAGTCTCTGTCTGGTTGACCTATCCAAGGGTGAAAGTGGGGTATTGACGTCTCCCACTTTTAGGGTATGAGAATGGATATGGAATTTGGGCTTTTAGTAGTGTTTCTTTTACATAGATAGGTGCCCTTATATCAGGGGTATAAATATTCAGGATTGAAATCTCATCGTAATCAATATTTCCTGAGATGAATAAGTAATATCCATCCTGGTCTCTTTTGTTGGATTTTTGCTTGAAGTCTACTTTGTTAGATATTTGGATGGCAACACCAGCTTGTTTCTAAGGGCCATTTAATTGGAAAATCTTTTCCCAACCCTTTACTCTGAGCTTTTGTCTGTTTTTAAGGTTGAGATGTGTTTCTTGTATGCAGCAGAAGGATGGCTTCTGTTTTATTATCTATCGTGTTAGTGTATGTCTTTTCATAGGTGAATTGAGTCCATTGATATTAAGGGATATTAGTGACCACTGATTGATATTTCCTGTTAATTTTGGTGATAGCTTTTATGTATTTCCTTTCTTTGGGCTTTTCATCTGTGGGATTATCCATTGTGGTATCTGTGTATCTGGGATCCTTAGATTCGAGTTTTCCCTCTAATGCTTTCTGAAGAGCCAGATTTGTGGATACGTATCTGTCATGAAATATCTTATTTACTCCATCTATGGTTATTGATAGTTTTGCTTGGTATAGTAGTCTAGGTTGGCAGCCATTCTCTTTTATTGTCTGTATAACTTCTGACGAGGACCTTCTTGCTTTCATTGTTTCCAATGAATAGTCAGGTGTTTTTCTGATGGGTCTGCCTTTTATAGGTAAGTTGGCCCTTTTTTTGCAGCTTTTAATTTTCTTTTGTTCTATATGTTGTGTGGCTTGATTATTATTGTGCTAGCAGACATTTTTTGGGGGGCTCAAATCTATTTGATGTCCTGTGAGCTTCTTGTATCTTTATAGGCATTTTCTTCTTTAGATTGGGAAAGTTTTCCTCTATGATTATACTGAATACATTAGCTTTGCCTTTTACCCGGCCATCTGAGGTCCCTTCTTTTAGCGGTTGTTGGATGAGGCCCCTTACAGCTAAAACCTAGGGCCTGTCTGCTAGCAAGAGTCTGAGATCAGACCCTTGGATTCTCCGGACAGGCCGCCCAGAAGCTGGAATATTCTCACCTCTGATGCCAACCTGGACAGGGATCTCTTGTACATAGTTTTTTAAAGTACCAATATTATCTACATTTTTTTGTTAGCACAGTTTATTCAACATGATTATGCTACTCTATAGGCTCCTCTAATAAGTATTTCAAGAGAGTCTGTTGAAATTGATTCCCAAGATTCTATGTTCTTTTATTTGTTTTTTTGTGACAAATCTAGTTGACTTTGATTTATTTAAGAGGATATTAGTGGAATTTATTTTCTCTGAAAATTTGCTTGTTGAATAATATAAACTTTGTTATATAAATAAAGTTTTACATTTTTAAACAAAATTTTGAGAAATACACAAATGTATCAAGATCAGTTATCTCATTTAGTAGCAGAGATTGGAAGAAACTTAGATCAAAACCAAACAGAATTTTCACATTCATCATTAAAACTTAATGGAACTATCCTTAATCATAAAATAAATGTTATTTGTGGGTTTGGATACACACAAATGAAAGGTATACATAACCTGTTACTGTTGATTTACAATAAGTTATTTATATAATTATAAATATTATAGAATTAACAGTCCCTCAAATTATGTTTCCTTAGGTGATAAAAAATTTGAGCAGCTTAATTTTTCTGAATGTAACAGACAAAAGAAATAAGTTATACTTTATTCAACAGGTGTGTTTTATTTTAAAAGAACTATACGTGTGTGCATGCACACACATTTATATACATATGTATGCATATAAATGTATATATATATATACACATACACATTATGTGTTCTGTAGGTTGTGAAAGTAGAAAGGGAATTGAGAGGGGAAGAAGGATCTAGGGCAGTGGGAAGAGATGATATTAAAACCCATGAAACACGAAAGCAAGAAGGGTCCTAAGGCAGAAGAAAAGGACCAGACAGGCCAGGGACGTGAGGCAATAGGTAAGGAATTGGGAGTGAATATTAAGAATGAGGTAAAATGACATATCTATGAAAATTTCTTGATGAAATCCGTTTACTTACTAACTTAAAGACCTTAATAACAAACATATTCTTCTTTATTCATAATAATAAAAAAGAAGAAAAAATATAAATCAATAAATAAATAAGAAGAAAAAATGGATTGTCATAATAAAAAAGAAAGAAAGAAAAATACCCATCTCTGTGAATGTACCTTGGATGATTTTTTTCTTAATCAACACCGGAAAATTAGACTATATAGTTTTGACTTATTATTCTACATGCTTTTTTAGAATATGTACATTCATTATTAATTATGTACAATTAATTAATTGACCTTAGTTGCCTATTTATTCAAGACACAAGGCAAAAGCAGAAATAAAATAATCTGTGATCTATTTTTATTCTTCCATGTTTATTTATCTTTTTTAATTTTGATATTATGATTACAACATTTCTCCCTTCCTCTTCCTCTATTCAGACCCTCCCATATGTCCTTGCTTGCTCTCTATCAAATTCATGACCTCTTCTATTATTAATTGTTATCGCATGCATATAGATATATATATTTGCTAATACAACCTGCTCAGTTTGTAATATGTTATTTGCATGTATGTTTTTAGGGATTACCATTTGGTATCCCTACCAAATTACCAATTAATTGGTTCGCTCTTCCCTAGAGAAGACAATTTCTCCTGATCTCAGCATTCCTTAGTTGGCTGTGGTTCTTTATGTAAGGTTGAGTCCTCACATATCATAGAGAAATAAATTAACTTTATCATGAGTAACGTTACTTCAAGTTTCACATAAGTTCCTGTGGCACTATTTCAGATTATGTATTATTCCATTATCCAAATCATAAATTATAGAGATATTTTTAAGATCTGTTGACTTTTGTGTTTTGCTGGTCTAGTTTGGACAGTATAGTGTCAGTAATTGAGGCAAGGGCAGTTTCTCTGTCAAATGGTTAGCTTTTGCCATAAAGAAAGCAAACTCCATCCAGAGTTTCTTTGATGCCCATCATCTTTTGAAGTAAATGGGTGTTGTCAGGAGCAGACATGTCTTGCTGTCAGGAAAAGCCTTAGATTATTAAACATATTAAAGGCCATATTCTGTCAGTCTTGGAACTTTTTGAAGACCATTTATCTATCTATATATTTCTGTTTATGGCCTTGAAAACATATCTAACATGACTATAAGTTTGACTGCTACAGATGACTATTAACCTGTATTTCTTAATTATACATTACATTTTAAAATGAGCTGCATAAACACAATACCCTTAACAAGAGTAGAAATATACATACAGTATAACATAGCTTTGGTTCTTGATGACTTCAATTTTTTTTCTTTTAAATCCAGTAGTCCTTTGTGGCTATTGTATAAAAACTGCAACAACAAAAAAGAAAAAAAAAAAAAAACCTTTTGTTTGAGTTTCAGAAAAGTTACAAACAGCAGTTGCCTCAAGAGTGAGGCTGGAAGGGAAGTCCATGTATAATGCCTCTGTCAGCAAAGATTTTCGGAGAAGAGGGCTTATAATAAATATTCACATCTGCTGCTTTAGACACTCTAATCCATCCTAAGGGTGTTTGCTGTGTCAGGTTTTGTTCTAGATGAAGAAGCCCAGTAGTTATAAAGGTCTGCAAATAGGCCATATTTATCATGCTTAACTTTCCCCTTAAAACTCCTCTCTGTTTCAGAGTCAGCTATGACAATTTGAGAAGAAAATGTGATCAATTATTTCATCATGCTTCTCATGGTGATAGCACTGTTGAATTCTTACTCAAAAAATGGACAAACTTCCTTTCAGGATGTATCACCTACCTAAATTCTGCCTAGTGGTGTGTCTGATACAATGCCATCTGGGTATGGAAACCCTGACAAGTCTGGTCTTGCTTTGAAATGTTTGTTGTTTGTGTTTGAATATTAGCTTCTTCTATATGTGAAATATGTTTCTTGCTTTTCCAAGCCTATTTATCCATTTGATGGATTCATTGCTATTTCTTCTACCATTGGGTCCTTCTAACAGTTGTGCTAAATGATTCACATCAAGTACTCAGTCTGGTATCAGCATGTTGAAAATGTTTAATAAATTTTAAACATTGTTGAGGGTGATAATAAGCATTCTAAGTATGATTAGATAATGCAATGGTTAATACTTATGTCCCAAGCTTGGGCGAGCGTATTCTATTAACTTTACTTGCTTCCAAATGCCCAGATATTTTTCCTACTGGGATTTATCAATAAAATTATTACTTAAGATTAATTTATTTAAATTCTTTGTTATTCACTAAAAATGACATAAAAATTATGGAGATTTCACATACTAGACCTGAATTACCTTATATGTTGAATTTGTAAGAACTCTAAAATTTAAATTAAATTAAACATCATATCATCTTGAGTAGAGATACTATTTTTTCATTTCAATGCCAAATAAAATGTATTAAACTCATAAATATCCCTACTGTTATAGTTTTATTCAATGTTTTAGCAGAGTTATAATAAACATATTTAAAGCAGGTAAGTACATTTACAATTTTCTGGAATAAATACATAACAATATATCCATACAATGTATGTGTTCTAGTTCCCATGTAGGTAAATATTCCTTTAAAATATTCTAATACAGTCATTTGAAAAATAAAGTTGCCCTCTTCAGCTACTCTTAATCTTACCTCAAAATGATGTCAATCACAAATATAAGAATAATGATTCGGTATTTAATGACCTTTGAAAATTAAGCAAGTACAGCTCCAGACTTTTATTCTAAGTGTATAATAATTATGGCTCAAATTCTTATTATAGATATGACTTAGTTCATATTTTATGAGAGCCTTACATGAAAATTAGTCTATTGAATCACAGTCAAAACAAGATAAAATGTTGCATCTTTTACATACTGTGACTGCTTAAACTAAATCTCCCTCTGTTTCCCTGTTTTTCAGGTCGAGTTTTAGCTCAGGCAAGTGCCAACGGGGTAATCCATCTGCTGGATCTTAAATCTGGGCAAATTCACAAACTTGTGGGCCATGAAAGTGAGGTGCACACTGTGGTGTTTTCCCACAATGCTGAGAATCTGTATTCTGGAGGTTCTGACGGCACCATTAGATTGTGGGTCTGATCAGCAATAGCACACCCTGCTACAGAGGACATTCCATGTAAAGCTTAAAAATGTTTCATATAGTTTGCTTCCAAACCAGGAAGTACCTGGTTAAAACAATCAGTAAATAACTGTTTCCGTTTGTTTTAAAACATGCTTTGGGTGAATATTATATGCTCCAAACTGTTACAAATAAAAATTATAACTTTACTCATTTATCTGTCTGGGTTTTTCCCCCCAATCTGTCTTTCTTTTTCTCATTTGGCTATGAATTTAGTGACAGGGCATCTTTGCTAGGGGGTTGGAGAAACAGCTTTACAATGACGCCTAATGACAGAGTAGATGAATTACAAGACATTGATTTTTAACGGTAGAGAACAAACTGCAGGAAAACACAGCTACTTTAAAAAAAAAAAAAAAAATCAAACCCGAGCTGCAGAAGACCCAAAGTTGAATTATGTATAGCACAAGGAAAACCTTTCTATAACCAAAGGGTCAAATAGAATCGGCAAGCATACATTTTCAACGTATTCTTTGACAATGAGTGTGCTGTATCTATTAGTCATGACCAAAGACTGCAGATGGCTTAAATCTAAATGCAAGTCCTCGGAACTTTCATCTCTGCAGCCCATCCAAGAATGCATTAGGCGAAATTACATGTTTCTAATTTTTTATTGTGATTTAAATGCAAATAAGTGTCTCGCACGCAAAATCCCTCTCCACCCCCATGCTCGCATCCGCTGTATCAAGTGACTGCTTAGACAACACTATAGCCTGGTCCGCGGAAGCAGCTGGGGGTTTCCGACCAAGCTGGGCTCAGAAGGCAGTTGTTGGCTCTGTCCGTGGTGCTGAGGAATTCCCGGCTGCCGGCAGGATGAGCTCCGAATCAGCAGTCTGCAAACTGCTCCCAGCGATGCCAAACCCCAGCTAAAGTTGCGCCTTTGCTTCACGTCCACAGTTAGAATCTTCTGGTGTGTGAGGAGGGATTCAGTCAACATACTGTGGACCATGCTGATGGTTGTACCAGTGGAGTGGGCTTTAAGCTTCAGTATGCTGTTTCTGTTTGTGATCCTCAGAGCCTAGCCAAGTCACCTCTACTGCCGTAGCTAACACTGTGTAAGTGAACCCATGTGTGGAGGAGGTGTAATCAGCCAGGAAATTTCATAGAAGGATCTAAGAAAATACTAAAAATAAGTTCAACATGATTCTGCTACCGGGGTTTGGATTTCCACAGGACCAGCATTGCCTCTTGCTTTGAATTCTGAAGACAGGTCCAAAGCATTTTCTTATGTGTGTCTGCCGTGTTTCTCTCTGGAAGGGTAGGAGACTGCTTCTTGGCTGTGTTTTGAAATGGGAGGTAGAGAGGATGGATTGCCTTTAATTCATGCCTGAAAATGCATTCTTTGGGTGACTAAAGAGGACTGGCTTTCCTAAGAAATACCTGACCTTTGAGTTCAGATCGGTCTCTGACCCCCAGCACCACCATTAACCTCGGAGTGACTAGGTAAGTGAATCTTATGACATGAGTTGTATTTGCTTTCTCAAAGGAACAGATGCAGTCATTTTAAATCATATGTAGCAATACAGGGAGGGGGAAAGTTTAGCGAGGAAGTGATCCTTAGTTCAGCAGTGTTGCATTCTTAGTTACAATCTTCAGATAATGGTGTTATTTGATTTCTATAGCCTCTCTCTTTTTAAATAGTATCTTAAATAATACTGAGGCATATTTATTATATTGAAGACTCTTCAAAAAATAGCCTAAGAACTTTGTTTCATTAATAAAATATGTATCTCTCATAATAAAAGCATGCCTAATGTTAATAAGAAGCAAGCACCCCACCCCTGTTTTTATCTTTAACTTTACATTTATTATAACCTTGCACATTAATGCCTACCTGTGGCTTACAAACTGATCATTTTCTGCCAGGGTCATTTTAAAGCAGAATCCTGTGTGTATTTCACATGGCTTTTCTTGCATGAATTGATAGATACTGCTGGATACTGCGAGGAGGCAGGATAGCTTCCTTGTCTTACAAGATAAACTTTCTACATATATGAGAGGTGCATAAATGTATGCTTAATTAGTAAAACATATTTATGGCTTTCCAGAAGCTTCTACTATGTTTGTGGCTTCTGTAGTAATTTAAACGAAAAGAAATGCTTTGCCAAAGGGAGCTTCCAGCTTCTCAAGTCGAATTATAGGTTTGCATTTTCTTGTTCTGTCATGACTCATTATTTTTGACATATTTTAAGAGAAATCCATCTCCTTTATCATTATCCCAAAGGAATTCAACCAAAAGGAATTCTAATATCATAAAATATTGAAAGAATACTAATATCAACCTTCTCTGAAAAGAGAATGTGAATACATTGCCTTCCATTTTACTATTACTAGAATTTGCATACCTAACTTAAAATGCAAATGTATTCTAAGAGTTTATGAAGTTTCCTAACATCATCTTCATCATATTTAAAATTATTATAATTATATGTTACCCTGAGAAGAAATAATTTATTACTGTTTCTTAGTATAGTTTAGAAATAAAACAATGAATGAAACTTAGATATTTCAAAATGTCCTACAGCAATCTTAGTGATATTGGCATGAAGCCAATAGCATTTGAATAAATAAATGAAATATTTTAGAATTCTTTTTCTCATCTGTTACTCCCAGAAATTATAGTTTCACCAGAACCTTTACATAAGTTAGCTACTCTGAATATTAAAAGAAGATCTTAGTACCAACACTTAATACCAAATAGTAACACCCTGGAAGTCTATAGCAGTTATTGCTACCCAGATAATAAGTTATATAGTCTGTGAATATCAATGCTTTATTGTTATTTTAAGAAACTGCCACAGGAAGTTTTTTGGCATCCTTGGCCAGATTCCCTAAATGCAAATATGTTGGTCATTTCCAATGAGTTATATTTTCAATAAAATGTGAATGAAATTCTATTACATGGAGTAATCAACTTCAAATAACATCACATGACCATTAGATCTTGGCTACCATAAGAAATGTAGTTATATCTTTCCTGCCCACTAGGAGCTTATCTCCCACTTAAAAATAAAGAAATAGGCAGTTGTATAAAAGGCTTTATTTTTAACAATTCCATTTCAACAGATTAAATTTTCTTGTAGCATTTTTATATATGTATTCTCTTATTCACTATAGTTTGATATGCTGTTCTTTATATTCAGTGTGTTCTAAAATTCAGATTATGGGCTTAAATAAAACCCTTTATACTGTATCCATCTCATTTAAACTTACATCCAACTGTTTTATTTTTTTAATTTCTTTGCTTTTAGAATTTAATGCTTCACTTTAATCTCTTGTTTTTATGTAGATTATTATAACATCTGCATTCTATTACTGACTTATCCAGTTTAAAGAAAAATATGGATGTGGTTTCAAATATCCTTGAAACATATATCAATAGCCACTTGCAATCACCTTTTAAACCTCAATAAAACCGCTTCTTACAATGTACAAAGAGCCAGACCATTGGTACTCAAAGAAAAATTTTAAGGTTAATGTTCTTAAGTAAAATAACTTCATAAATGACCTTTATTAAAACATATCTTTCAAAAATCCACTATTTAAACTTACAATAAAGTAGAGACTGTTGGATAAACATTGTTTATTTGATGTCTCAGTGTCTTCCAAATTGAACCCATACAAAGAATTTAAAAGCATGGACTTAAATGCATCTTTAATCTCTTTATATATGTCAAATTATTTCTTAAATATTTATTTTCAGCCCACCCCTCTTGCATCCCCATGGAAGGAGCTGAGTATATTTAATATTAGGAGAACATCCAGAAGTCTGTGAGGAGGGGGATGGCTCTTCATATTCATGAAGCTTGCATACTTCTATTGGTCATCCCTGGATTGGTCACCTCTGCCGCCATCAGTCACGAAGACTATCCTGCTGATGAAGGTGACCAGACTTCCAGTAATGACAATCTGATCTTTGATGACTATCGAGGGAAAGGGTGTGTGGATGACAGCGGCTTTGTATACAAGTTGGGAGAACGTTTTTTCCCGGGGCATTCCAACTGTCCGTGTGTCTGTGCTCTAGATGGACCTGTTTGTGACCAGCCAGAATGCCCTAAAATTCATCCGAAATGTACAAAAGTGGAACACAATGGATGCTGTCCTGAATGTAAAGAAGTGAAAAACTTTTGTGAATATCATGGAAAAAATTACAAAATCTTGGAGGAATTTAAGGTATGAGTTACCCTCCATATTTATTGAATTCTAATTTTTATTGCATTAAAAGTAAAGGTGGAAAACATACAATAATACCCTAAGTAGCATGAGTAGCACCTTGCTTGACAAAGAACCAATTAGTTCAGTATTTCACAGTAATCTCTTTATTCAGATGTCTTCAGCCCAAGATTAATATCTTTCCATTTTATCCCCTTAAAAACATTCCTTCTTTGTTTTTTCAAAATATGGTTTTAGAAGGAGATTGTTTGGAGAATATGCATGTTACATTAATTTTTATATTTTGTTAGTTTTCTGGCTAATAAGTCTATATTTGGAGCCATTTACCAATGGGCTTGACATATATGTTTGCCATATAGAAATGTACATGCTCCAGAAAAGCACTCAGAGCAGTGATCTCTACATTAAGAAAAATGTATTGGGCCTACTTGTTATAGCACAGAGCTTTGGCTGAATTCTCTGCTTATCAGATATTTTACCTACAAGACTTTCTAGAGAACTGAATTTTTTTCATGACCTTTAAAAACAGAAGTTTACTTTTCAATGACATATTAGTTTTCCTTTTATTTTTGTGTTTTATTTTAAATAATGTAGAGTTTGCTTTTATTCATTCTTACAGCTTGTTTGTATTTATTTTTGAGTTCTCTTTGCTCTGTTGGCAAATTTTAAGCAGAATGTCCTACATGAGTCCTGGGGGCAGGAATGAATACATCAAGAATATCCTAGTTAATCGTAGTGACAGTTTGTGTGTTGGACTGTCTCTCATGCTGGAAGCTTAATATTAAAGTTTCTAACTTTATCAGAGCTCTGTGACAATGTCCTCATAGCATTATAGGTAAAAAGAAGTTACAGCTGGTCATAAGTATACTTGTTTATTTTCAGAAAAAGAATACTCAGTGTTTAGACCTGAACTAACTTCTCTCTCTACAGAGTAAAATGGTATCATAAGTCAACATGTTGCAGAAATATTTGAGGTGTTTATCATTAGGGCCTTTGGTGTATGGCTGTTTTATTGTAAGTCCATTCTGGGCCATGAGTTCAAACTTGCTTTAGTTTAGAAAGGAATGTCTGACTTTTTCACTACATTCTTTTGGCTATAAGGATAAAAAGGTTTTAATGATTCTATACTTTGATGTGTTACTTAAGACTTTTTTCCTTAATGTATTGTAAAGTTTTGTTGTGAAATATTGGGAAGTAAAAGCTAGAGAGTTTAGAAAAGCTTCTCTCAAAGCAAATAAGAGTAAAGAGCATAATGTTATTTACTGACTAATGACAATATAGTCTTTAAAATGTTGTATACACTTTATTTTTAGACCTTTTTAATTTCAGGTAGTGAAGTAAACATAGAGTTTTCTAGAAAGAGTATCTAGCCCAAACCCCAAATCACAGGAGATGCAGTTTTTAATAGGTAAAATTTGGCAATATATAAAAGAATAGATAGTCTGTTATGAACTTATTCAGCTTATCCTTAAAATACTACATTTTTCTTTACTTACTATATTTACTTAAACAAAAATATTTTTGGAAGATAGAGAGATTCTTCAGTGGTTAAGATCACAGACTGCCTTTCCAGAGGACCTAAGTTTGGTCTCACCACCCACATGGCAGCTCACAAACATTTGTACCTTCAATCTCAAAGAATCCTAATACCCTCTTCTGGCCACCGAGGGTCCTAGGCATGTGTGTGATACACAGGCATACATGCAGATCAACCATCCGTACACATAAAAATAAACAAAAATTTTAAAAAGTCCCTATGTTACCATCTTAAACAACACAAAAACATATTAACAAAACATTGATTATTCTTGTGCCCTTCATTATAGTTCCAAAATAGTAAAATTCTTTTTGTAACACACCTTAATAACAAAGTACTTGTTCCTATCTGTAACAAAGCATTATTAAACATATTTTTTAATAAAAACAGATTCTACCTTTTCACAAAGACAGGAACACAAAAATCTGCAGATATTATTTAGGACAAATTTGTTAGAATGAGGAACTAGGACCAAGAGCATTTATGTCACCCCCTCCCCAAAGTCATTCATTTATTTAACTTATTTTGTAATACTGCTTTCTAGTAATTAAATCTACTCAACTTTTCAAAGCACTTATGTCAAGGTCAGACACAGCTGGTTTGGAAGCCCAGATTCCTCAGTGGGATGTAAGATCTGAACCACTGTAGTAAGACTATAAAATTGCCATTGTAATGATTAGTTCCCTTGTGGAGAGATGTTGAAAATATTTAATAAAATATAATGAAGTCATTAGGCTCAGGACAACCAGAACATTTAGGAGTTGAATAAAAGGCTGTTCTCTATTCTCCCTCATTCTCAAATACAAAAGGATTTACTCTATGTTCTAAGTCCTTCTTGGTATTCACATATATTTTATAATGGAAATTGACCTTTAAAAGCATTTCAAATGAAGGACTATTGTTAATGTTGTACTTGCCTATATGAACTATATCACTGAGAAAACACTAGCCACAATCCTTTAATCTTTTGCTCTCAAGTCGGTTTTCAGGAACAAATAACTAATGTTTAAAGATTTATAGAACTTCCTTACTATGCTGCTGATATATCATTGAGGTATTCTTTACAACAATATGTTTCTCCAATAAGAATTGGTTGTGTTGTTTGGTATTCAAGATGCTATAAAGTCATTATTTTGGAAATTGAGGCATCTGGAACTTGAAGTGCTCATAAGAAAGGCCTGATTGATGCAGTACTCAAACGAAAAGAAAAACAGTCAAAAACTGAGTTTATGAACCCAAGTGTGGTGGCACATACTTGTAATCTCAGCATTTGCAAATGAGAGGTAGGGGGATCATAGGTTCATGAGGCCTCAGCTATACAGCAGGAGCTTATTTCTCAAAGCAGAAATAGAGTGTCAATTGTACCTCTACAATATCATATGAGCCCAAGGTTATGTGGTATGAAAAGTTATCAACATGGAATGATATTTTGGAAAGAAGGACTTTTATCTTTGAGATGGTCAATGTTGAGGTTGCCTTTTAAAAAGTTACTGAAATTGATCTAAGGAGGTCAAACTTCCAAAGGAGGAACCTCTGGAAGAGTCAGAGAAACTGGTTAGAGCAGAAGTGTGTGAATATTGAGAAACTGGATCTGACTTAAGTGACAAGAGAGTAATAAGTGTGTGTGTGTGTGTGTGTGTGTGTGTGTGTGTGTGTGTGTGCGTGCGCTAACATTATATTACAGCAACTAGAACAGAGAACCCCAACATTTAAGAATAGATTTAAATATTTTTTATTCCCCAAGGAACATCCGGAAAAGAAATACAACTAGAAATTTTCAGAATTACAAACATTCCTAGAAAAAAGAAAGAAAAACACTAGTTTTTCATTTCTAATATAAGTATCATGTGTGAAGTTTTTAAAAACTTTTTAAAAAATTAACATTACTGGTATGTATGAGGGTAAAGGTAATAAGGTAGTTTTCAGGGTGGGATCGAATTTCCTGTGGATGGTCTAGAACAGTGGTTCTCATTCTTCTAATGCTGTGACCCTTTAATACAGCTTCTCATGCTGTGATGGCCCCCAACCATAACATTATTTTCATTGCTACTTTTTAACTGTAATTTGTAAATATCTGTTATTCCCAGTGGTCTTAGCTGATTCCTGTGAAAGGGTCATTTGATGCCAAGTCTAGAGTCAGTTCATCAGCCTTTTCAAATCCTTCACTTTCAGAAATCCTTCCCTGTGTATTCACATGTGCTATTGCATGGGGAGGGGCACATTTTCATCATATCTCCCTCGTCTAAGGCCCATTTTGATCATCTACTAAACAATGTCCATGTAACAAAAGCAAAGCGTCAGTCTCTAAGTTTACTTACCCAAGATCACACAGCTGAAAATGGAGGAACTGGGAACCCTGTGGGCAGCGTCCCTCTCTCCTCTTGACTGCCTCTCTCACACTTAATACCACAGCGCATGAAGACGGAGCCTCCTGACCCTTCTATGGGAACCCATTTGTTTCTTCCATCATAGTGAACCCCTTTACCACCACAGGTAGTGATTTTTTATTTATTCTTTATTCCTCATCCTATGAATCATGAAAGCACCACAATGGGATTTCACCATTTTTTTTAAAAAAAATGGCATAATAAGCAGAAACATGATTGAACAAATAAAAGGAAAGAGATTAATGAGAGTGCCTTCAAATGGCTTGGTTGTTTTAGAAAGGGCAGTCCCCAGGCAGCCCAAAATGATAGATGTTGCTCCCAAGTGAAATATCTACTTTCAACTTGCTTCTACTATCTGATGTCTCTTCCCACTGCTTCCCAGAGCTGTTCCTCAATGTATCTCTCTCTCATCCCTCTAGGGTTTTAGTTATGGGGATTTATCCCAAGTGAAGGCCAAATGTCTTGTTGCACTTCAGTCTTTGTTGATAAGAATATTCAAGTGCAAATTGATCCCATATATGTGTCACAAAGGGAAGAACAATGCTCTTTGTAAAAGCTGTGAGAATGAACAGGTTCCTGTTGCTGATGCAGGTGTTGGAAATACTCTAAATCCCCATTGTTCTGCTACTATTGTATTAAGATGAAGGTCACTAACCAGCTGGTCCTCTCATCTTTTGTTTTGAGACAAACTCAATCAATATGAAATCAGAACCTACTTTTTAATAAAGAAAGTTTGTAAGTAATAAATTATAACAACACATATAATGGTATACATAGAAAATATTGATTAGAAATGTAAAAGGTTCATCTTCACTTCATACTTTGCCATCCTATTCTGAGTTACCTAAAAAAGAAATAATTTCTTATTTTGCTCAGTATGTTTATAACTCTCACTCTGCTAGATTTAACCTCTGTGGATATTTCTTTATAGTTTAAAACTTTACTACTTTACTTCCAGGTCATATACTGAGGGTTGGACCACAAGCAGCTGAAAGAGCTGCCAGCCTTAGCATAGCCTGGGTACTTGGAAGGGACTCTGCAGTCATTACTCAATTTCCCAAATTCAGAATTCAGTTTGTCCCAAGTCCTTCCTTCCCTGTTGGGAGTGACATTTGTACTATTCCTATTAGTGGACAAAGATAATTGATAAGACCTACCTCCTATTTTTCTATTTGAAAGATTTTATTAAAAATATTTTCTTTGGTATACATCTTGTGTGTCTGTTGTTTACCTTCAACAACAACGATAACAAAACTTACTTTTATGCTATAGCAACTTGTCCAGTTTTTGCTCTAAATTTTGCACTTAGTTTTTAAATCCTGAAAAATTAATCATCGGGAATAAGAGAATTCAACAATCAGAATGTTTTATCAGATTATCACATCCATTAAAATAAAAATGTGGATGCCAGTTGAATTTTGAATTGCCCCAGCTTGTCAATGGGTATATTCACAAGGAAATATAAACTGCCATTAAGTTTATTATCAATGCTTTATATTATAACATTCCACCTATTAAAATATTTTAGTGGGAAGTATTGTACAAATTCAATTTGAAAGGTATGTTTGTTGCCTGATTATGCATCGATATGGAGAAAGAATGTGAGGTCACATGTTTGGGGAGCTGAGGACCAAATTCATTAAATGAGTGAAAACTAAACCTGGAGAAAATCTTTGGCTGAGGGAACTGATTGGTAGCAGCCTGAAGACTCACTGCACCCTCTCTCCTCTGCTCTCATACCAGCTTCTACAAAAGACACAGAATCTAAAAATGATCTTTAAATAACAAGCTAAAGGCAGCCCAAGGATTTTTTTTAGAACTGTATATGTGGAATTGAATTTAATAACAGAAATGGGTAGATTCTGAGACTATGGAAGAGTTTTTTAATTTTATCTGTGAGAAAGTCAACATAGTCTCAAAAAACAGATAGTAAAGCTTCCAATGGATATAACTATCTAAAGAGAGCCCAGAAAAAAACCATAGTTTCATGTAACAAAATGACTCAAAGTCTTTATGAAGAGGATTAGAGTAACCATTAGCTCTCAGAAATAGTTTCTGAGTTGTGGGATATATTGGGCCTTTAAACATGAATATTGTCTTCAGTGAGTTAAAGAATAGCTTTTCCTCTCTAGTTAACTACCATATAACAGAATGAGTCTTTGCTACTGTTTCCTCATAGCACAGCTTCAGCAGGCAGAATATGGAGACAATGAGTACAGGTGCTCACAAAGGCTTTATGTCTTGGTAATTAGGAACTCTGGGAGCAATTGTTTATAGTCTCTGACCAATTTTGGAGACTAAAAGACAATTTTATGAAAATAGTTTTATGAAATTCATTGTGCCAGGTTTTCTTGTGAAAATGTAGTTGACATTTTTTGGGTTTTTTGTTTGTTTCATAAAATATGCTAAGCCTAGGAAAAAAAGATCAGATTTTTAAAAATAGTTTTGTTCTTAAAAATTTCCAAAACAAGAGAATAGATTTTTATGAATGGTTTTCAAGTGGGTAAAATATCACCTTTACAGTCAAAAACCATCACCTGGTTTTTGGTTTTGGAAGATAGTCTTCTGGAATATGAGTAAGTAGTGTGCAGGTGGATTGTATTATACTTTCTCATAATCACAAACTTAAATTTACTGCTGTGTTTCCTATTGAGAAATGTTGCTACTAATGGTTGTAACTGTGTGATAAGTATGACTTCAGAAATTTGTGACAGAATGTTTGTGCTGTGTGCTCATGGGGACTTGCAACCACTTCTGAGATTTACAGAGTGTGTGACTGTTAGTTGCTTTCTGAGGTCAGCCTTGAGAAGTCTGAAGTCATTACTGCCCAATTATTATTAATAAAACAGTAGTACAAAAGCCAAGAGATACTGTGTACCTGGTAATCACTCTTCTAAATTCAAAATCCAGTTGTATATATTTTAAAAATTACCTATTTTTACTTGTGTTTTTACTCACCGCAACAGTACAAGATATTAACAAACACATTTTCTCTTTCATATATCTTATTTATGCTCATGTCTATACATTTTATACAAATTTTGCATAATATTATACATATTCTATATAGTCTTCATTGAAATTGCTCTACACGCACATTAATGTGTGTGTTTGCGTGTTTGTTTGTATACATATGTGTTCTTATCTTATTTGAGACATTTCTATTTGAAGATAAGGTGAATCTTTTTTTACTACTCCTTAAAGTACTGACCACATCTTTGAAAATTTCATTCTGTTTTCCTACAGCTTGATTTATCTATGAGGCAGAAAAGTGTGTTTTATGAAAGACAGCACAAGAAAAACCTATCAGTGTGTTTTTTATTTTTGCTTGTCTAGCTCTCAAATAGAGGCTTGAGACAAACCAGTAAAACCCAGCGGGAATTTCGTTGCACTTGCTGTCTCCAACAATAGCTCTTATTAATTGAGGACCTGCTTATTCTAGAGTCTGCACTTTGGACTTTATCATCACCACTGATTAGCATCAGTAATTTCATTCTGACACACCTCTATTGTTGTTCTCTTTGTCTCTAGTCTGCCATAAAGCACATCACAATAAAGTTATCTTCATAAGGGTTTAATGACACCAGGAAAAGAATGAAGAAACCACTAAAGAGCCTAAGCAAGCCATTCATCTCCTTAAAAAGATGTCAGATGACCTTATTCCGTGCTGGCAAAAAGTTGTCTAATAGGTATAAAAGTGCATTGAATGAAACTCATTTTCTTCATATTGTTCCACAGACTCTTCTTTGTTCTTTCTGTCTATAGAATCAAACTGAAAATGTCACCACATGCATCCCCTAATAATATACACTATCAATAATTTGAAGGGTATAGTATTACATATCAACTTATTATGCAATTATGACAATTCAAACAATGTTTTTTTAAAATCAGGCATGGTGAGGAATGCCTAAAATCCTAGCATTTGGGAGGTAGAGGCAGGATGGTCATGAGTTAAAGGTCATTGTCAGCTACATAGTCAGTTCGAAGACTACCTGGAATATCTGAGACCCCGTCTAGAGGACAAAGAGGGATGGGAAGTGGCTTAGTGGATGAAATAAAAGCAGAGAAACCCTGAAAGGAGTGGAGTGCAGAGCAGAGAAACCATGTAATCTCTGGATGTTGGGTAATGGTCTAACCAAAGTGCCACCAAGCAAGAGGCAGGGTCAGGGGATTCTATGATCACAGTAGATGCCCAAAGTGGCCATATAAATGAGTCCTGGGTTCAACTGAGAGACTCTTTCTCACGAAATAAGATGAAGATCAAGAAATACTGCTGAAGTTAACTTGAGGCTTCCTCATACACACTACACATATTTAAATACATATATACATATTGTAGCCAACACACACATATACATGCAAAAAAGTACCTGTCTTTTTAAACAACATATGAGTTAGAATGTTTTTTCTTTTTTTAAATTATGAATAAAGTCATATTTTTATCCATGTATCCCCTTGTTCAAACTCCTTCCCCCCTCCTGCCCCTCCCAGTCACTCTCTCTTCTCCCCATCACTTGAATTTTAAAATCATTTCTTTAGCCGACTTCTTACTCTGTTTTTTAAGCTTATTTATTTTTCATAAAAATGGATACTACTATGTAAAATGTATATATAATTGGGTGTATACATATATACAATTATATGTACATACACACATATATATATGTATATATATACATATATGTGACTGACCCTAGGACTTTAGATTGTTTCATTAAATAAAAACTTTTAGTTTGTTGAAATACTTAGTTGTAGAAATAATACAAAGGCTAACCAAACTTTTATGGAAATGAGATAAAGTAACAGCTAATTATTTATAAAAGCAACATTAATATATTACTTTCCTATGGTCTTTTGCCACAATTTCCTACCTTCACACTTAATAAGAAAACTCAAGACAATATACATCATCTTTTTTAATAATTACATTGAATGCAAAGATTTGTTTCAGCCAATTGTTTATAGAAATGTGATATAAAAATGTGGTTTGTCACCATACCAACCCATAGTTACAAGTACACAAGAACAATAAAATATTGGCATATCTAAAATCCATCTTTGATTTAGATTGAATAAACTTTGTGAAACAAGCCTAAGTTTACAAAGACTGTGAGAGAAACAATGTATAAAAAATGAAAACTTCTGTAAATAGGCCAAATTATATGGGTTAAATATATGTGCATATATTATATTTAATTTTAAATATATAATTAATTAACTTATTTAAATATATGTATAAAACTACATATGTAATACATGCTACTTACAATTTTTACTGAGACAACTTTACACCAAGAAATAAATTAAAATAGGTACTCGATATATATTTTGATATTTTTACAACCAGAACCAAATGGGGAGGAGAATTTGTTGCTTTTTTTTTTCACTGAGTAATCTCTACCTATTACTGGATTGTAGAAATGGCCTGTGAAAAATCGAAGGCAGACACACAAAAGCCTGTAGCTCCATGGTGTTAGAGACAGGATAGCCACTAAGCTGGCCGTGGTCTGTATGGTACCTGCTAGTAGGATGATAAATTGCAAATATTTATATTCCTTGATTTCCTTCACTTTCTTCTTGATTTTTAAATTGCTTAAATCTCACAATTGACACTAAACCTTCCCAAACTATTTGGATTTCCTAGCTTTGAATATCCCTGTAATAATGTGGACTTTCACAGACTATTTTGTTGTCATCTCATGTGAAACTCTTAGCAAGAATTTCTAATATTTTTCATGTCACCTGAGGTTGAAGAAATGACGCATCTTGAACGATCCTCTGGAAATACACAATATACAATGGGATACTGAAATTAATAGAATATGTTTAAAAGGTCTGTTTGTGAACTAGTGTAGATCTCTCAACTGCTAAGAACTCAACAATCAGTTGAAAATGGATTTTAAAGCAGGCTCTACCACTGAGCTTCCACGTGACTGAGGCATGCATTCCTTCTTTTTTCCATCTTGATGTTCATGTATTCCAAAAAAATTTATAGGAGACCTATAACAAATGACTCATAAAGGCCCACTGACATTTTTACCACTATTGCTACCAACCCACTATTTAACCCAAAATGCTACATTTATGTGACAGTAGAACACATTTTTTTTCCTCATACATCTTAAAGTTCATACAACTTGAAATGCAATTTAGGAAATGCCCTATTAATTATTTCAGATGCTTTAATTCTGTTTCTTGACACAGAGGAGCAATTAATAAAGAAAAATTCATCTATCTGAGCTAATCTCTTCTTTCTCTTTGAAATTAGCAAAAATGTACTGTATGATTACTTATAGTAATTTGTAAATCTGTATTACATAAAATAGTTCAGTGAAGAAGTGAGTTTTCAAGACAAGGATAGTCTCAATAATGGCTGTTCTGCATTACCAGTTATCTTAGACCAGACTTGGTACACAACAGATCATGACCAAATACATTCTACAGTATCTTTTATTAATAAACTTTTATTAGAAACAGCCATGCTTAGTCAGTTATTTATATGCTGTCTGTAGTTCTTTTGGAGATAGCCCAAAACACTATAGCCCTCTAAAGGGAAAGTTGTTGGTTGACGATATAGGCATTTGACTTTTCCCTTCTGTACCCTTCAAATTGCTCTGGTACCATACTGCCACATCCTGCAATCTTGAGGTTGATAGCGATGGGTCCTGCTCCCCCTGAGAGTAAACAAGTTTTGCTTTTCCATGATGAAAATTTAAAAACATACAGATTTGCTTGCTTACTATATGTCCTTAACAGACATAGTAAGTTATGTTTCTTTGTATACTTAATACCAACTTCCTTCCTTAGCATTCAATTATAATTCTACTTGTTGTCAAATAAAATGAATCAAAGTTTTAAAAAGGTACATCTTTTTATTCCCTTGAATTCCCCTTTAATTGTAAAACAAGTAAAATGTTTTGCTCTAATGTAATACAATATTCATTTAGTATTGTGCTAATAAGCAAAGTGTAAATATTCTATGTGGGTATCAGTCCATTATTGAATTTTTATCAATCAGTTGTCATAGTCAATACTCTGATTCCATTAAGGTGGGACAATATATCAAAATAAAAAGGCATCAATTTACCATCATAAAGATTATAGTTATAAATGCCACTAATGCTGCTGCCTTCCTGAGATCGCTATATGAATCTGAATTAGAAAAGGAGAGATTATGGTAAAGGCAAGTAGCTGGAATGGAGATGTCCGTGTATTGAAAGAATTTTAGAAAAAACTAAAGAGTTAAGGAAGAAAAAGAAAATCATGACCAGGGAGAAATGAAACAAGAGAACCAGGGTCTAAGGTTCAAAAATCAGGAAGGGAGCACAGTACCAGTTCATAGTATGAATGATCTTGTGAGGCAGCCAGGTCAAATTCAGGGCAAATGAGAGAGCCACACAAGGGCACATGTAGGAGAAATTAACAAAATTAACATAAGCACAAATAACAATGGTCAGATTTATGTGTCCTGCAAGTACATTAGCCCACTGAATTATTTATGTATTCATCCTCATTTTCCAAATTGCATTCAAAGAAACCTGTTTTTCTTCTTGTTATATAAAGAGGTGTTTCATTTTTTTCTTTTTTATTATGATTAAAGTCATATGTTTTATCCATGTATACCCTTGTTCAAACTCCCTTCACCCTCCCACCCCTTCCAGTCACTCTCTCTTCTCCCCATTTTTACGACTGAGAAGGAGGCATTTATGATGGTCACTCTAGGGCTATTTTCACTATACCTTATCAGCCTAGTGAGTTCTCTGGAAGACATTCTACAAGAAACATAGCTGAGAGCACTTGATTTTCGCCTGTGTGTGTGTGTGTGTTTCCTTTATTGTTGAGTATTCAATTACAAGTCATTGAGTCTTTAGTCTCATATCTTTTTCATGGAATCCAATACATTGATAACATGAAGAAAATTGCTTCCCAATTCACATTTTCAGGGCTGTGTTGGTTCCACATTAAAATTCCCATTGTCAAGTTGTATACAAGCCCACCTAAGGCACATTCTCACTCACTGAAAGCAAAGACAACGCTGAATGCAATAAGGGCTAAGTAAGATTAATTTTGCAAATTTTGATGTTTTAAAATTTCTATACATTGAAACTGGTGAGATGGTTCCCAAAACCTATATGACAGCTGAATGCTTTAGCATGTGTCTCTAATTTCAGCTACTCCTAAAATTAAGATGCGTAATGGTGACAAGAAAATCCCCAGCAAGCAAGATAGCCTGGCATAGAGGAGAATAGACCCTGTTTCAGACAAGGGGGAGAGGAAGATAAAACTCTTAAGGTTATCTCTGACATCCACACAGCTGTGCACACATGTAAATACATGCATGCCATATACATGTGCTATACCCACAGCCTTATTAAAAATTATGTCAACAACAATGAATAACTGCTCTGAAATTCCACTTACTTTCATTGTATACTGGCTTCAGTGGCCCATCCTAAGTATGACAGAGAAAATTAAAATTGTTCAGTCTAACTTTAATTTTCCTCCAGCATTAAAAATAAACTTTTAGAATAGCAAACCTTTGACTGCTGGGATTTAGCAAGCTTCATTAAAGATAAAAAGGACAATAATGAAGAATATTCCTTTTGTTAGTGAGACGAGGACATTCACATTAAAATGGAAGCTATGAAAATCAAGACCCCAAGAACTGTGAACCAAAGTTATCATTATTCTTCAAAAATCTGTTTTTTACAATGAATCTGATGAAGGACTGAAGTTTCATTGCCAAATGAGGATTTATTTAACCGTCTAAATGAGTCATTTAACATCATTCTCAACATACATACTGTTTGAATGTAAACATTACATCATCTAAGAGTTTGCAACATGTTTGGATGGCCTTTGAAACTCTGAACATCATTTTCTGAAACCAAACATTTCAAGTAATTTATAATGGAAATAAGTATGTTGTGATTAAATTAAATGATCTATGGACAGCACACTTTCTTGATAAACACAAAGGCACTTAAAATTACTTTTTTTATTTATTGAAAAAGGTCTTTTTTCCCATGTATCTCTGCTCACCCATCCTTCCCTATTTCCAATCCCTGCTAGTCTGCCTTCAGCCTCCCCACAGCATCCCCCCCCCATTTCCTCCTCGAAAAGGGCAGGAAGTCCCCGAGATGGGTAGATGGGTCAGTTCAGCATGGCGCATCTACTCCAGGCAGGTCCGATTTCCACGTCCCGATATCAAGACTGAGTTAGGTGTTCCTCCGCAGGGAATGGACTTCGAGGTGCCAGCCCATTTACAGGAACACAATCTGATCCCACCCCTGGAAGCTCTACATAGATGTGGGGTGGATTACTAGTCATTTGGGGTTATGATGGAGACAAGTCCAAAGCCACATAGATGACCTGCTTTTCCACGTTTCATATTACACCCTTGGAGTCTTGAAACAGTCCGTTGAGAAGATGAAAGCACTGTTAGGGGTAAGGGAACTAACTCCTTCCTATTACTCTCTGAATGAATTATTTTTTAATATTTCCATAATTTATTTCTTTTCTGGCCTGCTTATTTTAACAGAAAAAGAATTTTTGATACTGATCTCATGGCCAGCAACTAACATTCTTTCTAGTTTTCTAAAGAAAAAAAAATGAATCTAACTTAGCTTAGCATTTTGAAGTGGTTAAGACAGCATAATATCAGATAATACACATCAACTGTATATTCTGTGGCATGTGAACCGCATAAAACACACTCAAAGTAAACACATAAAATGTAATAAAATAGAAAATTTTAAGGAAGATTATATATTTATCAGTTTCTTCTTTAAAAAGAGAAAAGCCCACGGGACAAAGGTTACTCTGTCCAAGGTGAAAACCAGGGCTGCTGGGGACAGATCTTCTCCCCCAGCTGTCCTCATTCTACACTATCATACAATCATTTCCCACTGCAGGAGGCACAAACAATGGCCATACTAGTTTACAAAATCGTATATTAATGCATGGAGGCTTGTCAAGAAATTTTTCAGTCAAGATTTTGTTAATTAAAATATACTTTGGTTTCATTGCCCATAAGCCATACCCATATATTTTCTTAGAACGGGGTAAGTTATGAGCTAAGTATGAAATAATGAACTATAAAATAATGGAGGAAGTTGCTTGGTCTTCCATTGGAACCATGATATAATTCAGTATTAACAATTATAAAGCACTTAATATAATTAATTTTTAATTACCTTTTTTCATAGCATATCCACATACAATGTTATTGCCAAATTAAAAAGGAAGAAAATAACTCAACTTTAGAAAACCTTTGCTCAGAGAAAACAGAGACAGTGGCAAAGCATTCTCAGGAAGTAATTGGTATTTCTTCCCAGTGAAACGCAGTATATGGTTGTCCCATTTCTTAGACTCTGAAAGACATAGATTCTTAACCATGCAGTGCTAGCTGCCTCTGTAACTATACTCTCTTTTTTGGCATGACTTTCTTTCAATGATTTCTGTAGAATGAAAACTGTTATTATTTGTTTCTTACATGGTTGTTTGAGACCTCATATTCTCCCATAACTATATTGAATTTTTTTAATGCTCATCAGCTGATATGAACAGTCTATCATTTCCAGTGTCATCAGGATCATTTTTGAAGTTATACAGTTGTGTATATTTTCCCTGGTGCATAAATGTGTGGGCCATGGAGCATCATCATCACAGAGATATCCAGGCTCTAGTGAACATACTATCATGAACATTGTCATGGGATGTACATATACCAAATGCAGCTTCCCCCCAGCTTGCTGGAAAGGGACTATTGCCTTTCTAGAGTACTTCACAGTATCCATGTGACACTTCATAGAACTAAAGGAACAAAAAACCTCCCTGACAGTTTGTTGATAACCATACTTTGCCTATACAAAAAATGCTTCTGCTACTGCAGATGAAATACACACCTGATTACACTTTTCTTGCCTATATTTTGTCTTTCTGAAACCTATTCATACTCAGCTGAATTTTGGCCATGGAATTTCTTCAGAGCTTAAAAATGCATTGGTTCTACACAACACCCATTTATTAGAATAGGTCATAGCAAGTCAACATGCAAAATGTCACAATTTGGAGTTGATAAGTTATGATTTTTATAAAAATAAA
Organism: Sigmodon hispidus; assembly: GCA_004025045.1. Taxonomy (NCBI): domain Eukaryota; kingdom Metazoa; phylum Chordata; class Mammalia; order Rodentia; family Cricetidae; genus Sigmodon; species Sigmodon hispidus. The sequence continues at coordinate 71,829 of PVIH01006743.1, read as the reverse complement.
AACATCAAGTTGTGGTTGAGTAGCTGGTGGAGATCTGGGAGGGTTGGATAGGAAATGAGTATGCAAATCTGAAAAGAATACATTGTTAAATTCTCAAAAATTACAACATATTTTAAAATATGCCAAAATGTTTGCTTTTTTTCAGAAGAAACCCTTTTAGGGAAACACTATGCATTTAAAACAATATTACCATCATATTTTAATGCTGAACTTTTCAAAATGAAGGAACTTCTCTTTGCTTGATAATTAATAACTTTAAGGTTGGTATTTCATCTGTTTTTGATCTTTTTATATTTTTCTCAAGTTCAGATTAAATAAAAATAAAATTTAGTTCTCCATTATAGCAAACAGTACTAGTAATTATTCTGAGAAACTTCATTAAATTATTAAAATATATGTTAAATCTTAACTTCTCGGTGGTCATTCAGTTGAGAACCTGACAAATGGATCATTTTTAGTGTTGTGACATTATATACTTTACATTATATAATACATGCTGATAGCTATTTGTAGTAAGGCAATGGTGTTTTGAATTTGCACATTTCTAAATTATGGTTTGTTAGCTATCTGACTTATTATAAATGCCTGATCAAGACACTTTTCACAACCATTTTTATAAAATGCTTTTATTTTTTAGCAAACTCAAAAGGTGTTTTGATAAACACATAGGCAATAATATCCCATAATATATTTTCAAATCACAAACTCAGAAAAAACCAGAACTGTTTCTACTTAACCCATCATTCAAATGATACATATATACACATTTGCTATTGGACATACAGAGAGAGACATACGTAGACATAGATATCAATAGGTATAGATGTGTAAATAGGTATTACATAAAGATATAGGTATGTATAAATGAGTATAAATATATGGGTATACAGATAGACGAGATAGTTATATAGGCACAAATAGATTTTGATATGTAGATAGAGAAATGCAGATTTTTATCGGGTGCTTCTATTTGCTTTAGCAGTATTAATATTCTTAAAGAAGTTCCAGCTGAATCTCTGTAATTTGATGAATTTCAACCTCAATGTTCTTAGAACACTGCAGTCAATAAGGTAGCTTGCTGGCGGGGTCATCACAAGCTCATTAGATCAGGAACACAAAGGAGAATCTTAATCAGATGCTATGAGTCGTCTTTCACATGATTGTGAGTTTGGGTTGAAACCCATCAGGTCTGCTGATTATTTGATGGCATCTGCTGCATTGAAATCACCATCTACAGGAGTGGCCCTGGATGCTAAATACTGCTGTGTTTCCTAAGTTAATGTATATTTTTTTTTAATGAAGTGAACAGTGAGATTCTTGACAGGCATCAGCAAATTTGAAGTAGAGTCTTCCAAATTTCTCATCCAGTCTGGAAGTAATGAGACTTGTTCCATAAAGTGGTAAAATTTATGCCATAAATTATCTCCAAAAGAAGAGAGCTTCACGAAGCAATACTTTGCATTTGTGGGGATTAGATTTTTAAATAGTTGTTCAAATGGGTTGCTTTGTAAAAGGGAGCTGAGCTGTATTTTCTTTGATAACTTTTGCTCATGATCCAAGAAATGAAACAATCCTGAGTGCACAGAGTTTGATATCACTCTGCCATAAAGAAAGTCACTGATTTAGTTATTGCAACAAAACTTGTCTTCTCAAATCAACCCCACCCATCCCTGTGTTCACTCATCAGCTTTTAACAGGAGTCTCAGAGACTTTTCTAGGAATCACGTTTCGGTTTCTCAGAATACTCAGGAGGTGGTTTGTTCCTTCTTTAAAAAAATTAAAAAAAAAAATGTTTGTTTCAAAACAGGACTTTTAATAAAAATGTATTTTATAATATACTAAAGTCACTGTGATAAATAAGCCCCATTCATCTTGGCACACATTATAGACAGTATTGGACTAGCTTTTTCTCAGGGCTTTTAGTAATTTCACTCCATATATTCATGCCTTAAATTTAGTTAGCACAGTATTTTCTAATGCAATAAAAGTCTGTAACCATCTACGGCTAGATAAGTTAGTCAATGGACTACTTGTAGATTGACTTACCTGTGAACAGCACGATGAATGTTATGAATTTTAAATTAGCTTTACAGAGTGAGTTTATGTTCGCCGACATAATATTGGAACCCAAATAGTTATTTCATGACTCATAGTCAGGAATCTGTTCCCTCCAACTGTGATTTTTAATATTTCAATAAACTGCTAACATCCCATTGAGTCAAAATCCTTTCTGTGCATGATAAGCACAGATAAAGTTGCTAGAGGTGTGGCTCAGGAGATAAGAAAACACAGATCCTGCACAAATGGTTGTAGATACTGTTAAATATTTATCATCATGCTAAGATGTCTTCTAGGTGCTGAGAATTCAGAACTAAGCAATGTATTATAAGCAGCTTAGAATCTATGAAAGCAATAGACAAGAACAAATGAAAAATATTCAAAAATCAGTAAAATAATTTCATGACTTAAAGGTGGCTTTTGAACAGATCCCATAGGTGACACAAAAGGTGGGGTTTCCCATATGCTTCTTGTAACTTTCAGATTGGAGCTTGTATGGAAAGCCTTGTGCACAGTGATCATTTTGTCTTGGAGAGTTGGAACATTGTCTTCAATAGAACCATAACTCCGGGGGACTCAATTATAAATGTATTATATCCAGGTTTTCCTCAGATATGGAAGAATGTGTCTCGGGCACTCAGAATACAAAAGCAATTGCACATTAATTTTAACACATGACCAATTCTAGCCAACTGGTATGCAAAAACATATTTTTTAATCTTACCTTGACCCTCAGTGATGACCGCTAGCTCCCATATTCCCATAAAGAAAATATTTGACAATTTTCTAAAAATATTTTGTTATTCCAGTAACCAAGTTTCTGGTTCCCAGACCACTTTCTCAATTTGGAATGTCACAAGTACTCATGAAACTGTTTCCAGGATTCCAATCCATCCCTCCTGTTTTTCAAGCATTTTCAGATCATAGTGACTTTGCAGTTCAATTTCAGCTACAAGGTCTATGGAAGCTAACTATTTTTAACCACATGCATCTTCCTGTGTTTTTCATTCTTCTACCAAGGAAGAAAATTTACCTTCTCTTTGCCTAAGACAATATTTACGTCACTGGTTGCTTTATCCAATCATATTCACCTAATATATATACATTTTCATATATGAAATCAAGAGACATTTGTAATCTAGAATCTACCAGTGCAGAATTTGTCACAGATGCAGAATATTTGGTGACAGTCAACTGCATAGTCCCTACTTACACTTCCACATTAACCACTTCAAACGGCTAAGTTAGAGGTTTAATAGATTTATAAGCCACATATAGTCTTCGTACCACATAATATACACATAAACAAATATTGTCTGTATTCATAATTGTAAATATATTTTACAAAAATGTAAATGTGTCAAATATCCCAATATTTTTCTCAAATATTGCTTAGAAATGAAGCATTTGGGGGGTGTTCTTTGAAAGAAGAAATAAAATTTTAGTATGGCGTCACTTCATCATCTGCCTTTCCAAATATCTAGCTGTCAAAATCACATAGGTCCACATGTTCTTCTTTTTTAAAAGATAGGAAAACTAGTAAGAATATTTTCTCATCTACTTATTTCAGCATTTTCTGTTCCTCCAAAGATAGCTTTATTTCTTAATCTTAGATTTTAGGGGAACATTTTTAGGTTTAATCTGTGGTTTTCACATTAGAGGATTCAATAAGAGGAAATTTGTAACCAGCTCAGTGCTCAAGATGGAAAATACCAAACCTTGTAGTTTTACACTGTAAGGTGTGAGGGATTTTCAAAATCTAAATTTAACACCAGAGTAGCCAACTGGTTGCTTCTACTAACTTACCACTATCTAAAAAGAATTTAAAAATGCAGAAGAAGGCAGAGGCCATACAAACGTCAGACTGAGAAGAGAATGGCAATGTAAGAGCCAGTAAGACTTGGAAATGCTGGCAAGGTCATGAAGGGGCCTCGCAAAGGCAGTGGAATTGATTTGACTGAATGCTGAGAGCCAGATGTTTAATTTGAAGAAATAAATGTGGGGACAGTTTCAGGTAGGACATTTTACAATGTTCTGGATTGCAGTCTGATAACTAACTGGTAGGTGAAACCAGATTGGAGAATTAGAGGGTGGACAGATCAGGCTGGGCTGTGGTATGCATGCCATCCACTCTGAGTCTGGAGGATCAATATGGTGGGAAATGACAGGATAAAGTCTCAAAGACATAATTTGAAAGAACAAATTAATAAAATAAAATTAATTAATAAAATAAATTAATAATAAATAATAAATAAATTAATAAATTATAAATATAAATAAATAATAAATATAAATATATAGATATATAAATATAAATAAATAATAAATAATAAATTAATTAATTAATAAAATAAAAAGAGAAAATAGCATGAGATATTTACAGCTGGAAAAATATTACCATAGACCATAAATAAGCCAGGTTTAAGAATGACTGGGAGCTACTAAGAATTAGCAAGATAATTTTTGTCTTCTTAATTGGTTTTATTACTCACTACACTTTCTAAATCTCCAAAATACTTTTATCACCCATCCTTGTAGTCTCAGTTCTCCCAAAGAGTACTTCTTGGGATTCCAACAGGGGCCTCTGCACATACATCCACCATTTATTGTTTTTGCTTTTTGTCTGTTAATTCCTCTAAGGCAACACCAAGTATAATTCCAGGCTTCAAAACATGAGGATGTCACAATATCCCCAAACATAAGCTATATAATGAGATAAATGTTCTTCCCACAATATTATAACACATATTTATACTGGTAAGTTTCCAGAATAACTTTCATACACTAACTGAAAGAATTAGTGAATTTCTCAACAAGATGTATGTATCCTCCATAAGCTGATTTTTTTTCAGTATTCATGGTTATTCCTCTGGACCTGATCTCTGGACAAGTATGAGGATCAGGAGCTATCAGCTACTCAGATAAGGGCATGACAACAATGCTCTTGTCAAATTGCGGGATGAAATTCGGTCACACTCTAACCTTCAAATCTCTGTCCTTTGCTCATTCAAAGGACCCAAAAAACTGCTAAGCATCTGTCAACCTATTCAGCCACCTATGAGATGAGAATTTAATAAATTTCCTGTCTTATATTATGGCATAAATAAGAAAATTGATAATACACAATTTCTTAGTACAGTACTATTGAATAAAGTTCAAGTTCATGTCAACGCATTGGATAATGTGATGGATTATTCTACAAAGCTTAAATTTAACTGGTGGAGAGTTTATGTGTTAGCTTCAATAAACCAGTCTATCATACTTAAACATAACAATGTTTTACCACAGTTCCCATTAACCAATTCTCTTATCAAAAACTAAGACAGAGTAGACTATTATTCTTCATGAACAAAATGGAGATTAAATAAATTTTTTAAATAACCAACATTCTGATTTCTGTCTCAACTCAAACTACTCTAGACAGGGAACATGATTACTTGGATAATTACTTCTGAAATAACCAGAACCAGATAAGAATTTTGGACAGTAAGCACTGAGGAGAAAAAGATGCTTTCATTAGATCAGTTTGTAGATGTAGAACTACAGCATCATGCTTGAGGCAGAAAGAAGTTCCTAAAAGCAAGGAGCCTGTCAGAAAAGTGTGGATAATGTATGACTTCTAAAAGTCATCCTAGGAGTCTAAACCTAAGATTCTTGAAGTGTAGAGAGATAATCTATACAGGATAAAATGCTCACTGGTATTTTCGAGAAAAGAAACTCTAAATCCATTCATTCTTGGTTGATAAGTACTGTCAAGATGGAAATTCTTTTCTGCTTTGTATTATTTTAATTATTTTCCCATTTTTATTTTAGAGTCTTTGACTCTTGCTTAACTGGTGACTTTTCAGGTCACTTGATTTTAGTTCACTTCTCAAGGCAGGCAGGCAAGGGTAAGGTACTGAGAAATTATTTCAGGAGGCTAGATCTAAATGTTTGAATCCCAAATAAAATTTTCTATAATATTCACACTGAAAAAGCACCACCTGAGTTTAAGTTGCTTTGAACAGGCACTCACATAAAGGGTCAGGATATGTATTTGAACTTTGCTCATTTCCTAGAAATCCTCCTATCTTAGAAAGCACAATCACCAATGGCAAAATTGATTTTATATTTTCTACTATCATCTTCTCTCTCAGGGGAAGGTAAAGCATTCAGTGCATCTAGAAACCAAATGACCAGCAGGCAGGTGTGCTGTCCAAACACTTCTCTGCAAAGTAGAGCAGTGGTGTAGAAGAACTCATTCACAGAGACCTGAGATATGCTTTATTTTGGCTTGAATATACGGGTTGCCTTCCTTCAGGTGCAGAATGATCATACATGGGGTAAATAGAATGAAAGTCAATATGAACACTAATGTCTTGTCTTCTGACAGCATATGAATGTGCAAGCATTAAGTTATAGGAGAAAAGGGGCTAATTTGAGATTTGTTCCTAGCCCTCTCCATGTGAATGGTGTCGCTGTGAGCCCAGCAATGAAGTTCACTGTGTTGTAGCAGACTGCGCAGTTCCTGAATGTGTCAACCCAATCTATGAACCAGAACAATGTTGTCCTGTCTGCAAAAATGGTAAGAATACTCTGCATTAGCTTTCAAGAAGGGGTTAGGCAAGATACCAGTATTTTATATCTGTATGCCATTTAGTGCAAGAGCCCTTAAAGATTTACCTCTAGTTTTTCAATATGGGCAGCGCTGGCATGTACGTTTTTCAGAAGCCTTAACGTGAAGATGTGCTAGAGATGGGTGAATTGAGTACCTTCTTATCTGGGAAATTAAAGCTTTTGCAAGCTGGATTTGTTCTGACCCCTATTATTTATTGTTGTTTAAAAAAGGGACTATTGAAAAGAACTCAGTGCCATGTTTTGATAGCAATTGCATTTCTTGATAGTTTGGAGCCCATGGAACAGTTTTCCAAATTTTATGGTGTATCCTAAAACAAAGATTGGAGCAAATGTCAGGTATTTTGGTTTGGACATAATAAAACTTCAAGTTTAAAGTTGTCCAAAGAATTGGACAATTGTTGTTCAATTGTCAGAGTATTAATTCAAGCAAAGAAAGACTGTACAGATGTATGTGGGGAAAGGGAGAGGTGTTTATTAACTAAGATGTTTTTATAGAACAGCCCTGTCCTCTCAGAAATTGCTATAGATGAGGAAGTGACTTTTGTGAAGGATTATTGGTTCATATTTCCCCTTATGAAATGCAATAATTAAAAAAAATTACAGTATCTTAGTCATCTGAAACCAGCAGAGTGCCCTAGAGAAAACATTGCAAAACAGTGATCTTCCAGTACACATCAGCAAAGATCATACAGTCACACTTTTTCTAGTGGTCATTTTCTGCCAATGGGAGGAAATACTTCGCTAGCTATCTACAAAAGCTCCATTGGCATTTGTGTGTGCTGGGGGGGGCGCGCAGCAGAGTGGTTATAGCCCTGTCATCATGCTCATGCTGAATTGAAGGCTTGTTGATGAGGTATCAGTAGCTATCTCTTAAGCTGATAGATGGTAGGTAGATAGATAGATAGATAGATCAATAGATAGATAGATAGATAGAGCTTAAATTTACATTATCTCACTTAGTAATCTTTCCATAACAGATGGATGATTAGTTTAATAGTAGCATCAAATTACTTAAAGACAAAATAGAAGTGACTCCTATTGTTTTAAAAATAAATTTTGTGGTTTGGTATCTTGTCTAAGCACTACTAATGACCCCTTCTGATATTTTTCCAGGCATAGAATTTCCTGTTTCTTATCATATTAGTCCATTATGTTAAGTCCTTAAATTGCTTGTGTGGCTTCTCTTTTCTTCTTGTCCAACTGACTCATGCTGGTGATCACTCAGGAGCTGGAAATAGATACACACCTGAAGTTCTAACACACCTTACATATGCAAAGTTACACAATTTAAAACTTCATGTTTCTGAAGAAGCTTAAAGAAACTGGGAAAGATACAAGAAAGCATAGTAAGGTGATTTAATAGTTGAAAAAATAGGACTGAGGAGGATAGAGTGAAGGAGTTAGCATAATTTGTCCAGAAGAGAAGGCTCAGGGGAGACATATCTGTCATGGAGTATATAAATGGTTAGTCTAAAGTAGAAGAGGACTTGTTATTTTTCATTTCCTCCAAGGATAAAAAGAAGGAAAGCTCAGCTACCCAATCAATCTTTAAAAATGGGATTGACAAGCTTTTAACTGAAGACTTTTTTTGGATGGGGGCTGCACGTTGGAAGTAACCAGCTAAGCCGGTCCTTGAGAACATTTTCATCCCTGGTTGCCCTTGTTAACTTTGCCCTGCTTTTGGAATAGGTGCTTATAGTTAAAAATGTGTCTGTACACACTCTGCATTCTCTCAGAATTAGAGAATTTAGTCCATGTATTTAGGATGCAGCATTAAGGCATGCATCTAATAAATCACCCCAGAGAGCCAGCACAAGCCTACACCACATTTAGACTTCATGTCTAGTCAAATGTTAAGAAGGCCATTTCAAACAGCCATATCTAATATGTCACTACTCAGCATTAGCTCACACTTACCATATATTAGAATTTGTCTTCAAATAAAACTCTTTGAGTATGTGTAATGAATGAGCCTTGAGTCACCTATTTGTATAACTAAGGAGTGCACAGTGTATTAAGTTTTCTGAGGCTGCATCCATGACACAGGATACAAAGACCACATCTGCTTCAGGTTCCTACTTTTAAATACATTATTAATTTTTAAAATAATAAGAAAAATAAATCTGGATTTAAATAAATAGAAGACTCTATTTATTGATTTATAAGTTTTTTTTTACACATACCCACCACTGTTCCCCTTCCCTCCCCTCTTCCCAACCATCCCCCAGCTTCCCTCTACCCCATCCCACATTCATTCCTCAAAGAAAATGAAGGACTCTCAGGGTGAGTCAATGCAGTCTGGCATAGCTAGTTGAGGTGGGGCCAAGACCCTCCTCCCAGTATCGAGGCTGAGCAAGGTGTTCCTCTAAATCTAATATTAAGAGAGATTGTTTTTATTTCTAAATGCCATTAATTTGACAATTGCTCTGAAAATCTAGAGTTTTGTCACTGCCAAAGGACATTGATCAAAAGGACTATTAAGGATCATTAATGCCCTGAGACCTGTATTTTATTAATGAAACAGACTGAGCCCACACTTGAGTTGTTAATTTTTTAAGCATAGTTAAGAAAATAGAAGTGGGTGACACATATGGAGAAGACCTGGACAGAAAATAAATATCATGACAGAGTGTTTTGAAAATTCCAGCACATTGTAAGCTAATTTCATTATAGTAGATAATAAATTGGTCCATTATAGTAGAAACTGTTATATAAAAGTATGCTCACTATCTTCTTAGGTTAAAGTAAGGGTACAAGTTAAAAATATGCCCTATGGATTTCAGGTAGAAGCAATAGATTCTAATTCACACATAGTACTTTCATATTTTGTGTATTTTTAAAAATCTTTGCAAATGTTGATGACTTTGGCACACAATTTTTTTTTTTTGGTTTACATAAATGTTGACTGCTTTGGATGTCTAATTCATCCACTTATGTATAACAAGGCTTTTCCCGCTTCCTGAGTTAGAATTTGCCTAAAGCAAGATGGATTAAAGATTAAAAACTAAATGTTTAACTTGATAAATCTATCACATTTAACCTTAAAAATTGGTATCAAATAATATAAAAGTTCTTGCTTTGAGATTATTTATGAGCCAACAGATATTAGTAATAGAGAAACAACAGTCACTGATGAGAACTTTAGCAATTTCTATAGAAGTGAATAATCTTAATTTTATAAAATGTAACTTAATTTGTTCTCTGGATAACCCTAAGCATTGCTACTCTTTCTTTGTTTCTCAATATGATTTTGGTACCATGAAACTTCTAGAACTTTTCTCTAATTATATTAAGAATGAAGTTTCTTTATCTTGAGGATTACCTCAAGCAAGATGTCATGAGGTTCTGAATAAATACAAGCAAGCCATAAAAAGGCTTCATTCCTACTCAATTTAGTTCAGCATTAAGAAAAACTGTGGATGTAATTAGAGTAAGAAAACAGTAGGGAAAAATATGAGTGACCAAGCATATTATGTATAATAATCATAGTAGAATAAAGATAAATGTAAGCTTTTTACATGAGATGTAAGCATAGGAGTCCATTGTTCTTTGGTCATACCCTTAAGCAATGGCTTCTCTTTCCTCTGCACATGTGTAAGAGCTGGTGAACCAAATGGCCTCTTAAGAAAAACATAACATCTTCAAACTGTGTCACTTCTTATAATATTATGTTACTTAGACTTATCTTTTAGCCACAGGCCTTTTCATGTTAATTAATGAGCACTCTTTACAGGGGGTAATTGCTTACCTGTACTAATAATATGCAAAACTAATTAATACTAGCATAGTATTTGCTAACAAAAATGTTTCAGTCTAGAGTGTAATATAAATACTATAATATTTGTAAACCAAAGATAATATATGTAGTTGGTAACCAAGAATATATATTCTTTGGAATATGAATTAGCATTTACTGCAGCTTCTTATTCTTCATCATTCATGCAACTTTTGAGTTTTCCACTCATTTTAATGCTTTGGTTGTAAGTCACTGGAGAGCATGTTTATAGATGCCAAATGTATGCCTTTGCAATATTTGCAGCACTTTTAATTGACAAAAATTGACAGAAAAAGTTGAGAACATGTTGGACAACTTTTAAAAAACCATTTTCTATGAAAATTTTCATGTCACTAAAAGTCGACTGTGGTATGATGTGCACTTTATCCCACATCTATGCACAGAATTTTCACTCCATTTTAAGAATGAGAAGGTGGCATGAAAAGTTATTGTTGTCAGTGGAATGGTGAAGGATATCATAGCCTTTAAAACACATTACTGACATTTTCCCATGTTGTGTAATAAAGAATGCAGCAATGCATACTATATCTATTATATTTTGTGTGATATATTTAATATATTTGAAATGAGATACCTATAATAAATATGCTTTAAATTGTATGAGAATAGAAAAATAATTAATATTAGTTATGTAGTAGAATGATCATAATGAGAGCTATGGAGTTGGCTCAGTTAGTAAATGCTTTTCATACAAGCCTGAAGGCCTGTGATTGGATCTGCAGCACCCATGTAAAAAAGTGGGTAGAGCACTATTCATCTGAAATCCAGGCATTAAAGAGTTTGAAGCAATCAGATCCCTAGAGCTCACTGGCCAAAATTTCTAACCGAATTGCTACATTTCAGCTTCAGTGGAAGGCTTGCTCTCAAAATGTTTGATGAAGAGTGATTGAGAAAGACAGACAATATATAATTCTGATTTTCATACATCCACATGGACATGTGCATGCAAAAATATCCACAGGGAGAAAAGAGGGGAGGAGTAGCTTGGTGGAGGGAGGAAAGCAGAGGAAGGGGGAGGGGAAGAAGGGATATAATCATTCAGTTGAAACTTGTAGGGGTTAGAAATTAGAAGGTAAAGGGATAAAAGAGCTAGTATCTTTAATGCAGTAAATACATGCTGATCACTATAATAACAAAATTATGTGGAAAGTCACAAATATAATAATGTTCCAAAATATAAACAATGCTCAATCTCAACTCACTATTAATAAGATATGATTATAAGTAAATATTTTTATTATTTCTATGGATTGCATAAGAAGAGTTCTAGAAAAATACACATCAATTTTTAAACTGACTAGCATAAGAAAAGAGCACAAGAGATGTGAAAGTAGAAGTAGACTCTGGCTTCTATCTCAATGAGCCTCCTTTTGAGTTAGTCCTTTAGATACATCTTGGACTTTGATCTTCTAAAGTTTTCATCACACATTTAACAAAAAGACAATGTAAGTGCCATTAAACTGTTTCAGAGAAGATGCAAGAAAGAAGTGTCACCTTTTTATAATACTGATTAAAGGAAAAGAAGGGTTTCAAACCAAAAATAAAAGCAACTATATTTATGATTATAAAGGAACATTTTAAAATAAAAATACAATTAAGTTTATATATAAAATCTTAGTTCATGGACTTTACTTTTGTGTATGATTTACAAGCTATATATGCCAAGTGGTACGAAGTAACATTCTTCAATGAATAACATGACATTTTTGCAAAATATATAATAATCATATTACAAGTATTGAGTGAAGATAAATAATTTTTCACGATTTTAGGTCAAGCTTTAATCATACTTTAATTTTTATTCAGATTCATGGGGAATTGTTTGTCTTCAGAGATTTGGGGGACAGGATTTTATGCTTTGTTAGCAAACAAACTGGCAGCATGTTAAGAATCTACACAATCTGACCAAGTAGTTTATGGAAGATTTGGGAATAGTTTACATGATAATTCTATCATTATAATTTCTCATATTGCTAGACATAAGAAAAAAGATTATGCTATCATTTCTATATACAATTAAAAATATTATATATGAGTCAGCACAGCTAATGACAACTTTTTAAAGTGACACATGCCTGAGGTCCTAGCTATTAGAAAACTAAGGTGGGAAACATATGAACTTAAGGCCAGCCTGAAACAGACTGCAAGACCCTGTCTCCACCCTCCACAATCACACTACCACTACAGTCACATCAGCACAGAACCACAATCACATCACCACCACCACCACAAAAGGAAGACCCAACATCTCAATAAAGTAAATGAATAGTTTTTACATGGTAAGATATATTGACCTCATCCTGAAGGAACAGAATTATGTCTGATAGGTAAATATTAATGACATTACTGATAAAATCACTTGTAAGATGATATCACTTTCACTTAACATTTTAGATGGTAGACAGAGAAGTAGTGTTAAATAAATGATAGATAAATAGATATATAGATGATAGTTTGGTGAATGATGAAAATATAGATAGATATGGATAAATAATAGATATGTAAAGATTTGCAGATAGTTAAGAGCCTCCCATATGGTAAGAACCAATTAACATAATAAGAAAAGCAAGGAACTGGAGAAGAAAAGTTAGAAACAAGTAAAATATGTACAAAAGATGTAATTATATACTTGAAACATAAAAATTTAAACATTAAATATATTGGAATTGAGTAAACTGGCAAAGTAAAGGAACATACAGATTTTTATATATGTGTATACATAAATACAATATAATAAAATATACATCATTTAAAAAACCAGTAATGGTGCCCAATGCAAAGATACTAATGGTATATAATAAAGAGTTCCTAATCAGGCTTAACTACAAAAAAAAATTCTGAACAGAATTAAATCATATCTGAAATCACTTGAGAAATAGCTTGTAGAATTGTGTTGGAACAACTGGATAGTTATTTGAAAAATACTTTTAAATTTATATTCTATAATTCAAGACAAATTTCAAAATTCATCTTATTAAGTGTATTTTTTTACATCTCCTGTGTGTGTGTGTGTGTGAGTGTGTGTGTGTGCATACTTGGCATGTGTCTATGAGGAAACACATACCTGTGGATGCCCAAAGTTAGTATTGTTCTTACAGGAACTTCCACTTTATTCATGAAGGAAAGATCTCTCAATCAAGCCCGGAGCTTGAAGATACATCTAGCATCTCTGAATCATTTGATCTGGGCATTCCCTGTCTCCACCTTCCACGTCTGGAATTACAGGGAGCTGCCTTGACCACAAAACATTTAAGGGGCTTCTGCAGATCCAAATTCCATTTCTTTTTTTTCCTAGTTACTAAATATAAAAAATTTTTCTTTTTAAAAAATAGGCAAATTGATAATTTTGAAGTAGCAGAACAAAAATCTCTGCATTGTGTAAAAGCACAAGATATTTTATACCAATTTAAAGCTAGAACCAAAGTTAATAGAACAAAGGATCCTTGATTATGTAAAAGACTATTAGAAATTCATAATGAAAAAAATCCAATGTCTCTATTTTTTAAATTGATGAATAATTCAAAGCATACTCTAGAAAAATAAGACAAACTGTCCCATCAATATATGAATAGTTTAAATATAAGAAAGAAGATGAAATTATTTACTTAATTCAATTTTTCACTCATCAGAGTTCCAAGAGTTTGATAACCTACTTTGTTGGGTGAAACAGGTATTCTCCTATATTGTGGATGTATGTAGAAAGAAATTTGATAATATATACAAAATTCAGGCACAAATACTTTCTGCCTTAGGAATCCCACATATGTGAAGTCATAAATGAACAATTTTGTTCATATTTAGAGTTTCTAATTAATGAGAACTTATAAAGTTTTAATAAAAGTAGATTTAAAGTTTATTTTTGAAAACCAACAATAAATTTTAGGCTACCTTTTAGATCAAAAGAATGAGTGGCATAGAAATAATTAATGGTATTTTAAGATTTTAATTAAAGTCACAATAGTTTATTTAAGTGCATATGTGTAATATATATATATATATATACATATATATTAAAACAGGTCCAGGAAAATGGCTCAGTTGATGAAGGCATTTCCTACCAAGTTTGCTAACTTGATTTTAATCTCTGAGACCCAAATTGTTAAGGAAAGAAAAACTGACTCTTTCTAGTTGTCTTTTGACTTTACATACACACCATAGTGCACACACAAACATATATACACACGCATATAACACACAAATAAATGCACAAATAAAATAAATAGTAATTAAAATATAATAAGACACACCAGGTTAAAATGGCTTAAGAATTAAGTTCCTAATTATCTTATAATAAATTAAAAAGAAATATCAAATTTTCTATGTGCTTTATTTTTGTAAATAAGTATTTACCTTTTTGTTTGTTTGTTTTGGAGACAGGGACTGCACTTGTAACCAAGGCTGACCATGCCTTTGTTCTCCTCCTGTCTCTGCCTCCCGAGTGCTGGAATTACGAGTATATACTGCTATGAAAACAGAGAATGAATGCATAGCAGGGTGGAACCCAACTTACTAACCATTGAAAAATAATGATTAACACTAACATTTTAACCTTGCAAATGCAATATCAGAATTGGAATAAAGAAATAAACAAAAGCAAATAAAAAGTGGGAAACTTACCTAGGTATATAAATTTTTTTTATTGCTATGGTCAATTATTCTACAAAAGTAGTTTATCTGGGAAGGCATGCTTATTTCAGCTTATGGAGCAAAGAGAGGACATAGTTCATAGTGGTGGCAAAAGCTGTGAGACTGTGGGGAGCTGGTCACTGCATGGAGAGATGGATGGATGAGTAGAGCCTGCCTCTGTGAAGGTAGCACACACATGCAGGGAGGACTTTCCCATTCCAAGTTAAGAGTCTCTTTATAGACACCCTAAGTAGTGTTTCCTTGGTGATTTTAAGTCATGTAGCTTGATGATCAACATAAATCATTACAGAGCACCTCAAATTTTAATATAGAGTCAATAATAAGTATCTGCTGGGAAAGTTGTTGTTATATAGTGTTATTATTATTAAAATAAAATTACATCCCTGCCTAATCTATTATATAAAAATAAATTTTAGTTGCATTAAAATCTATATTTGAAATAAAAATCATAAAATAATCTTATTTTTTTCAGAAGAAGAAAGTTTTCCTAAATGTATAAGCAAAAGAAGAGTTGGTCATAGAAAAAAATACATATGTGGATCCAGCAGCATATAGTTCTATTAATGTTGCTGTGTGTATCAAAACACAGCAATAGCTAGTTTGAAAAAGGACAAATATAATGCCCTATCACATACAGTTTAGTGAAGCAAAGGGCATTTTCTTTCTGGAAGGAAACATAAGTATATGGCTCTTTTATCTATCAATGACATTTCCAGAAATTGATAAGAAATGATCAAGTAAGAATGTAAAAGTGTCTGGGTAGTGTTTCATGATAGAAATTTCTTGAAAAACTTGCAATCTGATTATTGAAAAATACCAATATTTTGCCAATACTGAGGGACTCTGAGTCGTATCAAAGGATGCTTGAGCATCCATATTTACTGCTGCTCTACTTACAACAGCAAGAAATGAACCAGCCTATATGATGAATTGATAATGAAAATGTGGTATATTTACACAATGGCATTTTATTCAGCTATAAAAGGGAAATTAATCATGAAGTTTTAAGAAAATGAATGGATCTGGAAATTATCATATTAAGTGAAGGTAACTCAGACTCAGGGATACAAATGATGTATGTTCCTTTTTACATACAGGCTATAATTTTACTATTTATATATTTGAGTATATTGTGTGGTATAGGTTATAAAACTAGGAGATCATGAGTGGGAGTAGAATACATGTGATATGGGATGACTACATGAGGAAGGAAGGGTCTAAACGCATTATTTATTTATGTGCCTGCTAATTAAGAACAAAAATAATTCTGTAAAACTTAAATTACTAAAAGTCAATAAAACCATAGTATATCAACACAAATACTAAGAGAACATTACATATAATGGTGCAGAAAAAATGAAGGCATCTCTCTTCTGCAAAAAGGGATATTCATAGTATATCATTAAACTAGTCATATAAGTCTATATAAATAGATAATATATAGATGATAGAAGATAAATAAATAAATAGGTAGATAGATTATAAAGGGATCCTATTTTGTTTTATGAAGCTGGAAGAAAATATGCAAAATATTAATGATGCTTAAGTTCTTACAATAAATGTACATTATAAGTATAATCTAAAATTATAATTTAACAAAGAAAACAAAAATATCTATAGCCAAGATCACTTTTTTATATTTTTATAATTTTGTGATTACATATTTTATGGCATGTCACTTAGTGGAAATTGTGCTTTGCTTCCTTGTTACAATTTGTACTCTGTAAATTAAACAACTAATAACTTCTTCCACTTGACTTTTCAACTCCTTTTTGAAATTTCTTTTTTTTTAAGCAAAGGAAAGCTTCATTGCCCATTTTATCCATCTATTAGGGAAATTGCTAAATTATGCTCTTAAATATATCCATTTACATTTTCATGAAACTATTCTAAAAAAATAGGTCTTAATTGAGTGCAGGATTTCACCTTAATTTATTATTTTCTCACTTCCTCTTGGATAGACATTTTTTTTTACCAAGCATTACACAGTTGTAAAGTAAACCTGCCTGATATAAAGCCCTTCTGCGGAACAGCAGAGTGCATATTCATTGACTGCAGAGACCCCCAAACAGTTCAGGATGAAAGTATGTCCCATGCAAGGCAGCTTCAAAGTCTGCAAATGGCTACTTTAATCAGCCATAAACAATCAAGATAAATGTTGATGTTTATATTCTCTTAGACCAACTTTTTCATTCATTGGCAAACTAGATTTCAAAAGCCTCACTTTACAGAGTTGACTTACTGAAAAATAACACCATATTGATTTCCCACCAAAGATATCTCCTGTTGTGGCTACCTGGACTTAAGGAAATGCATATTATAAGGCTAATGTGCAAAGATAATTTGGATTTTCTTCATCATCTTCCTTGTAATATATGGGGATGGCTCATTTTTTCTCACTTTTTTTTTTTTTAGGAAAATGAGTCTGATCCTACATAGTACAAATATTTCTGGTGATAGAAATGCTGGGAAGGAGATAAGGAGATGGGGAGAAGAGAGATTGACTGGGAGGGGTGGGAGGGGGAAGGGAGTTTGAACAAGGGGATACATGGATAAAAAAAGTGAGACTTCATTTAAAAAAATAAATAAAAATAAAAAAGAAATATGCTTTAAATAAATGAATAAATAAGCACCCATATTCTACCTGATTAAAGAAGAATTACAATTTTTAAAATTTGGCTCTGTGGGCTATTTTAACTTTAACATGTGTAATGCATCCTGTGGTGGGAAGAAAGGTTTATTAAGTGTAGTTTGGTTCAGCAAGGACTATCCTGCATGATCCAATTGACACAAACTCACTATGGACATGTAAGGCTTCTACTGGTTAAATACAGACTTCATGTAATGTGCCAGTCATTATAGTGCAAAATTAATGACACAGTTTAGCTAGCGTTCTTCTTAATGATGTATTTTATCTAATTATAAAGACTGAGTGTGTTAATGACTAAAGCATCCTTGAATATACAGGGCTAAGGGCTTGATAAATGAGAGACCGTGTTACATTTAGTACTTCCTAAATTAATTATCATCATTACACCAGGAATTGAGAAAACATGTGAGAAGGGCAAACACTTTGCTCAGCATATGTTATCAGCAGACCTGATTCTCCAGAACTGCCTCCCAGCATCCTCTGCATCTTAGAACACAAAAAAGCACCTCATACAGGTGTACTGTCTTCTCTGGACCAGCTCTCCCTGCCATCTAGCCTGTGTTCTTCTCTACATGCAAACTAACTGCCTGCCTCTGTTTTTTTTTTGTTTTTTTGTTTTTTTTTTAATGAATAAAGTCACATTTTCTATCATTGTATATCCTTATTCAAGGTCCCTTCCCCTTTCCAACCTCTCCAGTCACTCTCTCTTCTCCACATCTCCCCATCTCCTCCCCAGCATGGGCAAGAAGTCCCAAGGTCCCAATATTGCTCAGTTCAGCATCCACTCCTGGCAGATCCAGTTTTCTCACCCCAACATCAAGACGGAGTCAGGTGTTCCACTACTGGGAGTGGGATCCAAGGTGCCACTCCCAGGTGTTTCAGATGCAAAGCTGTTCAGGGATTGTGATTTGCAGCTTGGACATGCTTTGCTTTTTGCTTTTTTTTTTTTTTTTAGAGTCCACTAATGAGTGAGTACATCCCCTGCTTATCTTTCTGGGTTTTAGATACCTTGCTCAGGAGGATATTCTCCAAATCCATCCATTTGCCTGCAAATTTTGGGATATCATTTTTTCTTACTGTTGAGTAGTACTCCATTGTGTATATAAATTACACATTATGTATATAAATTACACATTGATGAGCCCAAGATCCATCAATGGCAGGAAAATATGTGTAACTTAACTAGGGTCTTTAATAATCAAACCCTCAATATTTCCTTGAAATCTTTACGGACATTTTGAAAATCTTATAAATAAAACAGATCATAAGTACCTCCTCTGTGTGTGTGAGATAGAGGGGGCTTGTGATGGCTTGGACTAATTTTGTTTTCAATATTTCAGTCATATCAGATAATTTCACATAATACCTAACTTGACTTTTTTTTCAATAGTTAAGAAAATGTGATCATATGTTGAGGACATATCACATATATATGATTGGAAGTATCAAATATATGATTTGAAGGTGTTGAGTAAAAATCATCCAGACTTAACTTGAAGATAAGAAACAAACTTGAAAAATTTGTCTCAGTATCAGCACAAAGAAAGAACAGTGATTGTGGGAGACAGTGTTTAATTCTCAACAACAACCAGCACTTCCTGTACTGTACAGAAATCGTAGTGGCCGAAGCAGTAATCTGTTGCAAACACCTGTGCTATTTAAGTGTAGCTCTAGGCTGCTTCAAATCAATCTATCAACAATGTTAGAGCTCTTCTGAAGCATATGGCTGGAGGAAAGAAAGAGGAAGTTGCCCTTCGAGGCCCATATTTGCTTCCGTGAGCCTCACTCCTATGAGGCAATGGCACAAGAAAGCTGTAAACACTCCTGCTCGTCAGGGTAGATAACCAGCCAGTCCTTCGTCCTTGCTTCTCGTCGCTCATCACTTTTATGTGTTTTGCAGAAAGGTCCATAAAGCAATACATCTGCTTTCTGGAAGGCTAAGCTCAGTTAGTTTCCAGCATCCTGAAAAGACAAAATAGTCAGTAGTGTTATATCCATATGGCAGAAGACTTTTTCATCCAACTTCCTGTAGCAGGGTTTAAAGAAGGGGCAGCAGGCAAGGGAAACACTCCTGTCAAATGCTTGAGGTGATGGGTTTCAAGTGTGTGTTTGCTTTTCTGGGCTTGGGCTTGTTTACATTTGCTCTGTGATTCCATGCATGATGCAAGATGACCATGAACAGCAACATAGAAAGAGAGATGCGAGGGAGCAGAAAACGCATAGACCTTTCAAACTAAGAGTCCTGAAGTTGATGCTTAAATCTTAGATTCTGTTTCAGACCTCAGTAAACACAATAGTGTTTTGAGTTCAGTGAAATAACCAACCCCCTTATGCAGAGTTATTCCAGATGAACTGAAAAGCTGCTAGACTCATCAAAATGTCCCTTCCAACTGCCACCGTGTATATCTACACATCTTCTCAACCCTTCCCTTTCTAATGTTCCCAATCTTATATAAACATTGGAATAAATAATTGAGACACTGGGTACTTAAAATACTAGTTTTTATATTTTTCTCGTAAAACATTGGCTCAATTGGTTTACACAAAGAGATACATACATTCAGCTTCGAAGACAGAAAGTCATAAACAGGTACTAGCCCAAAGAAGACAAGAATGATATCAGGTTTAGACACCTAAAAAGAATATTGGAGATCTGGGCATTCTGGGAGAAGTGGATAGAAAGGAAGGTCTGCTGAGGCGTAGCAAGAAAAGTAGGTTCACTCTCTTAGGTGTATTCACTACATGTGTTCCAATGACCAGTAATAAATGTAAGGCTACTAATTGGCACACCAAATTTCATCTGGTACACCCTGATATATATTGAGGAATCAAAGAAATTATCAGATCTAATTTTTACAACAATCATATGAAAAGGAAACTATTCCAATTACTAATTTGCAGAGGAGGAAATGGAAGCTGAGCTCAAGTAGGTAATTTGCCCTCTGAGTGTTGCTAAGACTTGTATGCTACTCTATCAAACTCCAGAGCCCAAAGTCTCCAGCAGCAATTCCTAATGTGTAGTATCAGGCCAGCATCATCAATACTGCCTAGAAGCCTTTTAGTATGCAAACGTCTGAAGCACCTAATCTGAATCAGAACTTCTGGGTGTGGTACCCACACATCTGTGTTTTATCAAGTTCCCAGGTGTGATGCTCATCATTCAGAACTGTGTGTTTCCTGTGAGAGACCTACACGATAGGGAGTCTGTTTTCTTTCAAATGAAAAGAGTGGAGGTGTAAAGGGAACAGGAAAAATTGAAATGATCTATTTCTCTCTCTCTCTCTCTCTCTCTCTCTCTCTCTCTCTCTCTCTCTCTCTCACACACACACACACACACACACACACACACACACACACACAGAGAGAGTTACCACAAGACACATCAGGACAAGAAGAAGCATCACGGATAAAAGAAAGGGTCTGCCGCTGATATCAATGCAAAGCCATTTGTATTGAAGAGGAGACAATGACAAATGCTGATGGGTCAAGAGGGCAGGTCCCTGAGGACTAAAGGTGCGAATGGTGAGCCTTTAATCCCAGCACTCTGGAGGCAGAGGAGAGTGTATCTCTATGAGTTCCAGGTCTAGTCTACATCGAGAGTTCCAGGACAGCCAGAGCTATGTAGAGAGACCCTGTCTAAAAAAGACAAGAAAAAGTCAAAGAAAAACATATGATCTTTTTAAACAGCTTTATTAAAATACAACTGCCAGAAAATAACCCCATTCTTAAAGCAGGCAACTAGACATTTTGATTCATATGCACCAGTAAAACTATTACCATAGCCAAGATAGATCATGTGCCCATCACCTTCAGTATTTGCAACAAGCTCCGAGGTAATCTCTCTTTTTAGTCCTGTTTCTATCCCATGCAATGTTGTTCGGCTTTTAAACAGCATATGTCATCCTTCACTTCCCAGGACTTTGTACAAGTAGAAATCTTCACTGTATGCTCCCATCTTGCCTCTGTCAGCACAGTTATTGCGAAAGTCATCTACAGTATGTAGATGCAGGCATCTCATTCCTTTCTAATTGCCCACTTCTTCCCTCATTGATAGCTATGGATAGAAATTTATATATTCACTAAAGAGATTTCTGGGTTTTTTATTTTCACAAATAAAGCTGTAATAAATAATCCCCATACATGTCTTTGCACAGATATGTATGGGGCTTTTTTTTTTGTTTACTTTGTCTGTTTTGGTTTTCAGATGATGCGAGGTCTCATATAAGCCAGACTAGCCTTGAACTTGAGATGTAGCTAAGGATAGCCTTGAACACTGATCTTCCTGCCTGCACTTCTCAAGTGCTGAGAATAGTTCTGCACCATCAAGAATACCTCAGATTCTAGGTCATATGGTTGGTGTATGCTTCCTTTTCTTGTTCTTTTTTTTTTTTTTCAAAATTTTACAAAGTGACAGTATCATTTCAAGTTTCCATTAAAATGTGTGAGAGAGTCTTTTCTTGCACATACTCAGCAAAATCATCAATGCTGTTTTACCTTCGTCTTTCTAGTTAAGTCCCATTGTGATTTCATTGTGCTGTTAAGTACATTTCCCTAGTGCATGGTGATGGTAAGAATCTTTCATGTATCAATTTTCTAGCCAGGTATCTTGAGTAAAATTTCTGTTTGAATATTCCACCCCTCTTTTTTTCCTGAGGCTTTTTCTTTCATGCTATGTAATTAGATGGGTTCCTAGATATTCTGGAGGCAGACTTTTAATAGGTACATTCCTCGTCGCTTTTTCTCACTGGCTGTGTTTTTATTTGATGCCAATTCCTAAGTGTCTCCAGAAGAGCAGAAACTTTTAAATTATGATGAAGTCCAATTTATCAATGCTTTGTTTCATGAATTGTGCTTTGGGTTGTAACATGGAAATCTTGGCCCACCATAGGTCAAAAAATATTTTTCTTTGTGTTTTCACCTGTAACTGTTTAAGATCCCAGTTTGGTTCATTTTTTTGTCTTTTTTAAAAAATTATAAAATAAAGTCCTTTTCCCCCATGTATTCCCTTACTCTCCCTCCCTTCCACCTCCCAATCCCTCCTGGTCAGCCTTCAGCCTCCCTCCTCCCCATCCCCCAATCTTCTCCCTAAAAAGGGAAAGAAGTCCCAAAATGGATTAACCCAGCATCCACTCCAGGCAGGTCTGATTTCCTCATCCTAGTGTCAAGACTGGGTTAGGTGTTTCTCTGGAGGGAATGGGGTCCAAGGTGCCAGTCCATGTACAGAAACACAATCTGAACCCTCCCCTTGAGACTCCATGTACTGCCCATGTCAGTGGACAGTTGCCTACCATTAGAGGGCCTACTTCCTTTTATTGAAGGTTTTCCAGTGGCTGTTCTTAATTCAGTGAGCTCCCCAGAGCTCCAACCAGCCATCATTGTTGGAATTTTACTCATAAGCCCTATCTCCTTGCTCATATAGACTCTCCTTCCCCCACCCCCCAACTCTCAGCTCTACCAGGAGCTCAGTCCAGTGCTCAGCCATGTATCTCTGCCTATGATCCATTTAGAATTCAGTTGTAAATGTGAACACTGGTTACTTCACATATATATTGAAAATAATAATGGGATGTGTTTGTAGGTACCCATGTATAAATAACATACATCTCATTATGTATTTGTAAATCTTTCAGAACACTCTAATCTATTCATCTAAGTTGTTTTGGCTGTTCTAAAAATTTTGAATTTATATCCAAATTTTAAAACTATTTTTCCACTTTTCTACCCAAAAAGGCCACATTGGAAGCTTGACTAAATTGCACTTAATCTGTCCATCTTAGCAATGTCCAGTCTTCTCATTTATGGTATTTTTCATTTTTCTCAGTATGTTTTGTTAACCCAAAGTTTTATTCCAAAGCTTAAGTATCTAGACCTCCTACATCTATGGTCCATTTTATTCTAATTTTTTTTAATGAAATTGTCACTGTTACACATTTTTAACAATAATGGTTAATTTCTTGAGAATTTCATATATTTTGACCATATTCACCTTCTCACCCCCAGCTCCACCCAGATATCCTCCTACTTTTCTACCAACTCATCTTCATGTTCTCCTTCCCCTTTTCAGACTCACCAAGTCAAGTTCATGTTGCTCATCTACTTTGGGGTTCAGGGCCTGCCCTGGAGTGTGGTTAATATTTCAGAAGTCACATTTTTGAAGAAAACTGACTCTGCCTTTCCAACCGCTATCAAATGCCAATAGTTCCTAATCTAAGGATGGAACTATGTGCCTACCACTCCTGCCCATACTGAGATTTTGTTTGGCTTGAGCTTTGACTTATGTTTAGTGTCACAACTGCTGAGAGTTCATATGTGGATCTACCCTGTTTGTATGTGAGAAAAACTATTTTCTTGAAATCATCTACCATCTCTGGCTCTTAAAATATCTCCATCGCCTCATCTAGGAAGATTCCTGAGGCTTGGGGAAGGTATGTGATGCAGGTATCCCATATAGATGTACCATTTCAGGTTAGTATGCCAAAGTCTCTTAACCATACTAACTAGTTGTGGGTCCCTATATTAATTGCCATCTACTGAAAAAATAAGTTTATATGATGATGGCTAAGTGGTATACTTATCTATGGTATAGAATAAACTATTAGGTGTTATTTTATTGCTAGATCCATTTATCAGGAAAGTAGTAGATTGTGTCCCAGGGCCTATGACTCATCCAGGTGCAGGTTCTTGGCTTTTTTAAACAATGCTAACTATGGGTTCTATCTGAAATTAGGAAAGAACATGTTTGGTTAACTCTATGACTGTGCCACTGTTGCACCAATAAGCATATCTTGCCAGGCAGGTTGCTATTGTGATTTGCAAGGTTCACAGCTGAGAGAGACTGATGATTGCTTTCCTCCAGTAGCATATATAACTCTTTCTGGTACCATGAAAGCTAACCAGTAGGAATGACTCTTCTAGATCAGGTCTCACTTGATTTCTCCATTTTCATGACTCAAGAAGGGTCTAGTGTCTTCCATAATAATGTCTTATCATCTAGTTCTAGAAAGTAACTAAGAGCAATCACAATATTCTGTAATATTTGAGGGCTATAGGACCCCATTGGCCAATAACTCTGAAAGTGGTAACCCATTGCTGGTGCTAGAGTTTTTATTTGGTACCATGTGGCTGTGGTTCCTCCATTATAATGTACCTCCCTTTAAGCTATATTTTATATGTGTATAAAATCAAGGATGCTTCTATTGTAGTGGGATTCTACCTGGCTTTTTAAAAGGCTTTTGGTGTTACTACCCTTTCTCTGCCCTTCTATTCTCCACCCTGATCTCCTATCCCACACTCACTTTAATCCTCTGTAATATGTTTTTTAAAGTCTTATAATTTGTTGCTAGTATATTAAAGTAAAATTGATATTAATGTATTTATCTTAGGTCCCAAAATACTGATAAACTTAATTACCAAATACAATGGACTTTCTTATAGAGTTTGATTGACTTCAGTTGCATTGTCTCATCAACCCATTTGCATGTCTTCTGTTCTATTATTTATTATGCTTGTGAGGGCTTCCCATACTGTGTTGCAGTGTTGGCTAGAAAATTCTGATACAATAAGAACTTCAGACTTTTCCTATAAGTGTCATTTACCCACAGATAGTTTTTATGAGTACTTATTTTGTTGAAATGGTCATATATGGGGTTTTTATTGATATAGTGGTCTAACTAATTTGTTCCTAATCTTAGGTCAATGTTACATTCAAGATGTAAACTGCATCTAGTCATAGTTTTTTTCTTTGATATTACCTTTTATCTTAACATAATGACTAGTGCCGCTTTGATTTCTATTATATTCATGTAATTGTTCATTAAGAAATAGAACATAGTTTTTGTTATAAAAAGAAATACATAGTTTTTGTTATATTTTTATGCCTCATTCTCAAGTTCTATAACTGAGGAACAAAAACAAGTACATACATGATACTACTGTAATCACATTTCAGTACTAAAGTAATGGGATCTTAATAATTTAAAGTTTTACATTCAACCCATATTTTGATAGGTTAAATCACCAGTAGTCCCATTAACCAAAATATTTGGAAGCTCTTAAAATGAATATGCTTTCTAAAGTATTTTATATATAAGAAAAGAAAGTCGAAGGCTTTGAGTCCCTTAGTGGGATGGAGGGTACATGGAAAAGGGTGCATTTTCTACCACACAATAAACTCACAAGATGTGTCTGTAGCTGAGAGAATGCCATGATTATATTCACAATAACTCAATATCACTGGATAACCTCTCACAACAGATTTGTATAATCAATACGGGTCTCTTTTTATGTCAACACCGTAGAGCACCTTCCAGTCTTTTTCAAGATTGTTAAATTGAGACAAGTAATTGAACAATTTGTCCTGTTTTTATTTTACAAAGTGAATGGACTGAAATGCTAATGTGAATGTACATTTCTTGATTGCAACTTTTCTACTGAGTGTTTGCCCTATACTCTGGAGTCTTATTTAACAAAAATAAAAGAGAAAAAATTTCTTGACTAAAAAAAAGACAAAGTAGTCAAATTAATTGAGATAAAACTCAATAAATATAATATTATGTAGTATAATTATTCCAATATTCACTCATTAATGAATCTACAAATCATGTTAATACTTTACAAAATTTTATCTGCTATCAAGCCATAAAAATATTTATGCCATCTTAACAATTTGAATTTTAATGTAGACTGAAATCTGAAAACACAATGGAATATTTCACTCACCAAATCTTCACTCATTTTTAGTTTATCTTCCTAATATTCATAGTTTCTTTATGGTTGCATTTAATTTACTTAAAATTATTCTAAACATTATCAACTAATGTTACAAACCATATTATTCTATATTCTTTATTATTCATGATTTTTTCCAGTTTGAAATCTTAAGGTATCACTGACTATATATAGTGAATTATGGAGCATTTCTTATTTTTTTAACCTTCTAGAAGGATTTGTGTAGAACTGGCAGTAGATGTCAAAAATATTTTATGGAAATTACCAATCCTAAATTGTTAGACCTTCTCTGTGAAAGCTGTCATGTGATAAGACACAACTATGTGTTTAAGTCTGGCTTAACTGACTTAACATGATGATCTTTAGTTGTACTAATTTTTCTACAAATACCATGATTTTATTCTTCTGTATAGCTGAATAATGAGTGTGTGTGTGTGTGTGTGTGTGTGTGTGTGTGAAGTTGTTTTCCTGTAGAATACATAATAGTTCAATTCTTTAAACATAATCCAATAATTACTGCTTTGCAATTGAAATACAGTTACATTTATATTTGGTGTAACTATTGATCCATGGCTAAGCTTAAATCTTTTATACCTTCTTTGTTTACTGCTCCTTTCCTCCTTTTTTTCCTTCTTTCTGGTAAAGCAAATATTGAACTTCTTCTTGTCAACATTTGGGTACTAAGCAGCAATTGTTAATTTGGCTAGTCTCCTGGTTGGTTTGAAGTTTAAAATACAATTTGTAGTCATGATGCTACTTCATATGGAATGTTATCAGCTATAAGGGCAACCCAAATTACGATTGTAATATAATTCATTTGTAAGTTTGATTACACTTTATTTCAGCACTTAGATTTATTTTGTCTCAGAAGTAAATGATATCTTAAACAGGAGTAATTAAAAACTATGTATTCATCTATGAACTAATTTTGAGTGATATCTAATTATTACTGTAATTAGACATTTCTATCTAGTCTAATACTTCAGTTGGAGTTGCTTATTTTATTATTTCTTGTAGTAAAGATGACTAATGGATTCATTAATCCTATTCATGTCTAAAAGTTTCAGTTTTGTCAATTCAAAGATAACTGGCTTTTATTGTAGAAATTATTTATTGGCAAATGATTATATAAAAAGATTAATTTTTATTAAGGAGTTAATATGAAACATTCACTGATATAAAATTGAACTTTAGGGCAATATTTAGAGGGTTGAAAAGTCCTACAAAGCAGCAATTCTCCCTCCAAGAATGTGGGTCTTGCTCAATAGTGCCTGAACTTGCTACATCTCTAGATTGTAGTGGGTTGTTGGATTCTTCTTTCAATATTTTGAAGATGATACTCTGCTTCTGTCTCATTTGTAGGTTTTATTTATAGGAAATACCAGCTGTCATCCTTGTCTTTGTTCCTATACAAGCGCAGTCCTTTCACCCATTGCTTTAAAAGTTTTTCTTTTATTCACGTTTGTGAGTCTCAAGAAAGTGTTTTTGTTGATCTTGTGTTTTCTGTGCCTCTTCTTCGGAAGTTTATTGAAGCCACAGATTCATCCTTTATGTCAGATTTATTTATTGAAATATTTTTATCTTTTCATTTTTAGAAAGTCTAAAATTTGTCCTCATGGTTCATGATTCTCCATTTCTCATTTTTTGGAGACATGCTGTTTGCTTTTCCAGCTCTCTACTATTTCTCTTGCAATATCTGACCTGCCAATCATTTCTACTGTATTTATGTTCACATTTCACTGTTTTACCTGTATAAGTGAGATTTGTATTACCCTGTCTTTATTGTTTACACTTAAGATCTATGACTATAAAAGAGCATTTTTAACTGTTTTGAACGTTCCTGTTTGTTTATCCTGACATTTTTGTAGCTCTGTCTCATTGCCATACTTCTTGGTGTGCCTGGTAATTAAGAATTACATGAGATGTTATAAATTCTACATACTTTTAAATAAGACAATCTGAGGTTATCTGTAAATATTTTATTTTGCTGTAGGACAAGTTTCTTGAAAAAACATTGATCATTTTACAACTGACTTTTAAGAATTGTTGATCAAGATCTAAACAATATGCAGTCTAGGACAATCATTTCCAACCACTGAATCAAATCTTTCAAGAAAAGCACTTGATACCTTATTGTGTATGAAGCAGTTTTTCTGTGTCATTTCATTCTCTAGAGGTTCCCTTCTCCTTAGAAATTTCCTCAAGTAGACATCTTGATATAAACGTCTCATTGAATACTTGACTATCTCAGGTGTTTAGATCTTTAGATCTCTCTCTCTCCCTATCCCCCCCCTCTCTCTGTGCCTTGCTCTTTCTCACTCACTCCCCCTCTCTCTGTGTCTTAAAAGCTCTCTCTTCACCTGTTCCTTGTCCCTTAATCTGTCCTCCAAGTTGCAGCCCAATATTTTTCAAATTTGTGAATCACCTGAGTTTTCCTATTCAATGCTATGACCTAGAAACTGTCAAGCCAAAAACATGGAGGCACACATAGGACTTGATTTTTTTTTCTTTGAGGATTCACAGACCTTCCCTGCCTAATGAGAAATGATGCAAAAGCCCTTGTCTCTTCTAGTTCATGGCTTTGATAGAGAAATTCATAGCCAGCAAGTTTAAATACTCATTTCCCTGCACAATAGCCATCAGCTGGTAGCCAGTGTATAAGTACTGAGTACTTCTTATGTTTTCACCACTAAACTGTTCTAAGCTATTTTGGTTCCCTAACACTATATCATGTTATAAAGTTTTGCCTTTTAATTTTACCATTTAAATAAAAAGGGAGGTAAGAGTTAAAGTTGTGAAATACTGTGTCATATGCCTAGTAAATTATTAATATAGCTTTCAAATCTATATTTTTAATATTTTAAAGACTTGTTTTGTACTATGAATATTATTTATCATGAAAATAGAAATAGGACATTTAATAATGGATTTTTTAATTATACTTTCCAGCTAAGGATATTAAAATTTCTAATTTACCACCTTAGGAATTTAGCTGACTAGTAGACTTTTACAAAAGATTTTCTATAGATCAGCAGGAAAAGAAAATTTATATTACAAGAACAAAAGTGATAAAAATGGAAAGAATATAAAGTGATTAACTTTATCACTCAACTTCATGCCAAATCCTGAAAATAAGAAGCCGCAGTTAGACTAGAATGCAGGCATTGAGAACAGGAGAGAATGGTTCATTTGACAGAATACCAAATATTACACTTGATTGCTGACCTAAGGAAAAAAAAGTTGGACATTTTATTACCTGCTGGCATTCAATCTCTCTCTCCACAATATTAAACAGGCAAACTTTGCAAAAAAAACTAATATCACCAATTTAATCTTTATTAACATTTCACAATCAGTTTTTACTAAAATATACTACCAAAAATCATATGGTATGAAAGTCGCTTAATCCAGATCATGGTGTAAATATTTTAAACTTATAAGCACTTGGTATTTTCAGGACTAAAAATAAAATTAGTATCTTAGAGCATCTACAAAAACATCAATAATTAGATATACTACTGAACTGGATGTGATTAAAAAAAAACAAAATATTGTAAAGCAAAGAGTTGTGTGTGTGTGAGTTTGTATGTATTTTGCTGATTACTATATGAAATATTCAAGAATAACCAAGCATCACCAATGAAACACATTGTACTAATAACACAGCCTTAAAGGAGAAGCAGGGTGACTTGGAGAGGTACCTCCTCACTGACAGTTCTTTAAAACAAAACAACTATGCTATATGTAAAAATCTATAAGGTGTTTAAAATCTATATATCTCCTTAGGCTTGGATTGAAGTAAAATATCACCTTGAAAGTTATTTTAACAAAGAAATGATTTTTTTCCAGAACCTCTTTTTATTCTGTTCAGCTTTTAAAATTTTTTGAAATGAAGCAAAATATAAACTTAAGGCTATTTCAGTTCTGTTGAAGAAGGGACTAAGAAAGAATCATAGCTATATAAATAAATGCTTATGATATGATTATTTTTCTTTATAGTGTGGCTGTAAAGAACAGAAATTGAAATGATTTTTCCCACATATCAACATTCTCCCAGCATCCAAAGAACTTCATTAGATAAAGAGAGACTTTGATACTTTATAGAGAGTGATTTTATAAAGTAAAAAAAGTATAGAATTGTCAAAAGCCAGAATGCTATGTATTTAGAAAAAATTAAGATAAGCAAAATAGTAACATGCTCATATGAATTCAGACACTGTTCATTATGAAATAGGTAGATTGTAAGGAGAGAACCTGAATACAGACCCTACTAATAAATTATTTTCCCAATGACTTCCTGGATAAAATTAAAGAACATAAAATAATGGGATTTTAAAGATGAAAGGGGACCTTGGAAAATCATTGGGTGTATATATCCTGTATTTTGTACTTGAAGAAAAGAAAATGCAAAGGTGAAAGCTGACTGTGGACTGCTCAAAGAACTCTGGCAGCAAAAGCCGGGAATAGAACCTAGTTCTACTCACTTTCAGGAACCCAAATTTTTAACTCAATAGATACATGTTCTGTACAATACCCCATAGGTATTTATCAGTTTGTTTCCAATAACCAGGGTTGCTCATACAGTTTTGTGACAAGTATTTTATAGAAGTAATTTGATTCTACATGCTGCTAGGTGTTGAGTGTCAAAGAAATAATTCTTAAGGTTAGTTTTGATTTTACAAATACTTGTGCCATTACAAGTACAAATATGTGATTAGAACCTTAATGGCAACATTTTCACTAAAACAAAAAGAAAAGGTAAAGAAACAGCATGACTATATTTTTGGGAAACTTCATACTAAAGTCCATCTTTGGAGATGAAAAAGAAGTCAAATTGCTTCTTGGAAGAAGAGCTGGTAAATCTTTGTGATGGGAAATCTTTGCATTGGAATGATAGTAGTTTCTTTTCAGCATTTGTACCTCATGGAGCATGTTTTGTTATTGTTGTGGTAAATAATAACACAAGGAAGCAAAACATCCATTTTATGCTTAATGCATAAATAGTTTCTTAATTCATAGCACTATTTATTAAATAATATGTCCTAGATCCTGTGTTAACTGCTTAAAAAAAATCCAATCCCTACTGTAAAGAAAATTCCAGGTATGATGGGAGTCTAGCAAAAAAAAACAAAAAACAAAAAACAAAAAAACAAAAACCAGGTAATGAGTTTAGTGTAGTATGTACCAAGAGGAAGATTCTGCCAAATAGTGTCTAGAGGATGAAAAACGTAAGTGGAAGATTAAGTCACTTTGGCTCTATTATACAAAATTAGTTACAAGTAACCAATATATTAAAATCTATTTGTTCTTATGTTTTCTGTACTGCAGGATATCTGAGGTATATGTCCACTTCCTTCAGCATAGTGGCAAAGAATCATTTCATACATTTGCTGTTTAATCAATATTTAATAGCTTCTCTTGGTATCTGGCTATCTGAATAAAGATTTATATAATGTTAAGGATTAGCAAATTGAATAATAAATATTTGTGATAAGTATCTAACACCTAATCCCACAGAAAGAAAAAAAATATGTAATATAAAGTATTTTAAAAATTTAAAAAATATGGCTTATGATTGGATTCTAGAAAATAAAGCATGCATGGGAAAATTTATCAGTGAATTTCTTTTATTCTTTTTCTTCAACTCCACACCATTTGCTGTTTTCAAACATCTTCTCTCATTTCTCTGATAGTCTGAGCCCTTAACTCATCTAGAATTTCACACTGAAAACACCAACTGGGAAAGAACAATCTAATGCCCAATGATAGCATCTGTGATTCATTCTTTTGGGTCTCAGAACTTAAAAATATTGATGTTTTCCTGTTGTTTCTGGATTCTGAAGAGCAAATGCATAGAGTTTATTGCAAGATTCTCCACAAAAAAAAAAAAGAAAGGAAAAGAATCTTCACTCATCAAAGAACTAGAAAGCAGTAAAACAAGTCATGTCATGAACACATTGAGACTCGGTCAAAAGAAGGTTCAAATTTGTACTGTTATGAGTTGTATCTTTCTCACTACAATATATCTTTCCCCAGTCAGTTTAATCTAATTTTAAAAGGGAATCAATATCTTTTTCGATAACGTTTACTGTATTCAAGAATATCTCAGCAATCATTCCAACTTATGAAGATGTCATTATGTGGTTTTGCCATGAATTGCATTGCCTACCTCAAAATTATCAAAAAGAAAATTTTTAAGGTTTAAATTGTGCCCCCTTTGAACATGCAGTGCTCTTATTCTGCACCTGGTCTGTCTATGAGGATGTGCAATTAAAATGGAAAAGTAGGATATTCAAAGAAACCCACTGAGTGATGAAATTGAATGAATGCGTCAACTAATCAATCAATCAAAGGGTAGAGACAGAATGGGTAATGTAGAATTGTTTTGTGTACTGAATGGTGTATAGATTATATGAAAGTTAAAGCTTTTATGAAAGTAATTTTGTCTGCAAAACAGACATCTATTAAGCGGCTAAGTTAGTTACTTTACACTTGTAGTCTAATTGCATCTTCACAATAGCCCATTTACAGAGGAGACTGAAGCATAGAAAATTACCTTCTACTCAATTCACAGCTAGAAAGTTGCAGCACAAGTATTTCCTACTATTTCCTATCCAAAGCCCATACTCTTTTTACATAGTCAATGCATGCTCTACATACACAATACCTGGATATAACAGTCATTGACAAAGTACATCAACAAAGAAAAGAAAATCAAATGAGAATTTGAGGTTCCAGAACAATTTCACAGCATGATGTAAATTTTATTACTATAGCTATGATCCACACATTTTTCAACTTTCTCATTTTCTCTGGTTATATTGCTGAGTACCTAATTACAAATGGCAGGAATCACAGTTATAATTGGCTTAACTCCTAAATTCTCAAGTATCTGAAAAAACAGGTGCATCTCACTTTAAGCCTAGATAAATGATAAGACCTTGACAATAGAGGAGAGCGGAGTTTCTTTGTCCCTCATTTCTCTTATTGGTTAGCTTTTGAGCTCTATCATGGTGATATGGTAGTTTCCAGAGCTCTAGGTTTTATTCCTCTTTTATGTATGCTCAGTTGTGGAGAAGACATTGCCTACATTCTTTATTTTAACATAAATATCAAAATTGATTTGCATTGGCGTGAGGCGAGACTAAGCCATCTCCTGAACCAGACCCTCTGGACAAAAGGGTCAGCTTGCCAGTTTGGGGTCACATTATAATTCCTGAAGCTGGGAGGGAAAAAATACTGCAGTCATGTGAGAGTATATAATTTTCCCCAAAGAAATAAAAATAATATATTCAGTGGTAGAATTGAAAACAGCATGAAATTAGAAGAAAGTATAAATACTTGCTATCTTTAAAACCCTGTGTGGGGGATGAGGAAATGGCTCCATGGGTAAAATGCTTGTTATACAAGCATAAAGCCCTATGTTTGAATCCCCAGTATCCACATAAAAGGTTGGGCATTGTTGTCTACATCTGTACTCAGTGCTGGGAGGAGGGGGAAAGATGGGAAGATCCCCAGGGTTTACTGGTTATCCAGCAAAGCAATTTTGATGAGTTCTCTGATCAGTGAGGAATCCTGTCTCAAAACCTATGGTGAAGGAGCCAGTAGGTAACAACACTCGCTGTGAACTGACAATCCAGCTTGGCTCTTTGTAACTCATGAAAGGGAAAGACCAGACACCTACAAATTGTCATCCGACTTCCATATACCCCAGCCTCTAAACAAATAAAATTAAAATGTAATTAAAAAAAACTTTTATAAAAAATGATGTGGATTCTCAGCAGAGGAACTACGAATGGCTAAAAGGCACCTAAAAAAGTGCTCTTCATCTTTAGCCATCAGAGAAATGCAAATCAAAACAACTTTGAGATACCACCTAACACTTGTTAGATTGGCTAAGATAAAAGGCACAGATGACAGCCTATGCTGGAGAGGATGCGGAGCAAGGGGAACACTCCTCCATTGTTGGTGGGATTGTAAGCTTGTTCAGCCACTTTGGAATACAATATGGAGGTTTCTCAGAAAATTGAGAATCAATCTCCCCAAGGGCCCAGCAATACCACTTCTGGGTGTGTACCCTAAAGAGGCACATTCACACTCCAAAGGTATTAGCTCAACTATGTTCATAGCAGCATTATTTGTAATAGCAAGAACCTGGAAACAACCTAGATGTCCCTCAACTGAAGAATGGATTAACAAACTGTGGTACATCTACACAATGGAATACTACTCAGCAGTAAGAAAAAAT
>PVIH01006743.1:0-36986 GCA_004025045.1 Sigmodon hispidus | reverse complement strand
ATGTACTCACTCACTGGTGGTCTCTAAACAAACAAACAAGAAAAAAAGCCAAACATGCCCAAGCGACAAACCACAACCACTGAACAGCTTGGGATCAGAAACACCCTGGACTGACCCTTCAAACCCCAGTCCAACTATAGGAACACCTGACTCACTCTTGAGGGAGGGGGAACAGAACTGGATTTGGCCAGGAGTGGAGACTGATCCAAGCATTATTGGGTCAGTGGGACCATAGGACTGTCTGCTCCCTGCCCAGGGAGGGGATGGGGAGTTGCAGAGAAGAAAAATGACCAGATGTGGTGGGAGGGGGAAGAGACCTTGAATAAGAATATACAGGGATGGAAAAAAAAATTCAGAGGGAAAGCTGAACACAAAGAAAATATATGTGTAGCAATCTTATTTGTATTTCCACCCTTGATAAGCCATGCTTATGATTCTTATCCTCTGTATAGTTATTGTTAACTCTTCCGCATTTTAAATTTTTTTTACTGTTTTTTTTTGATAAATACAAAATAAAGAAGGAAGAAAAAAAGAAAAAAAATGATGTGGAGAATGACTGAGAAACATACTCAATATTGACCTCTGGTCTCCACATGCATATGGATGAACACAAATACACCTCACACATACGTTCACCCCTACACATGGACACATACATATATGGACATCTCTCTCTCTCTCCCTCTCTCTCTCTCTCTCTCTCTCTCTCTCTCTTTCTCTCTCTCTCTTTCTCTCTCTCTCCCTCCCTTTCATGCATGCACATACACGCACACACACAATCTCTGTGTGCACATGCACCAAAACTACTGTTGTGTGACAGTAACAAATACATAAAACATAACTTAAAACTAATCAGTCTTGGAGTATAAATATACCACAGTCATATTTCTGAATGTTCACCTCATATATGATGACTGTAAACCAGCTTTCAATACAAAGATTCTTGTTAAAGACAAGTTAACTGGGACAGACAATAGGCTGTTAAAGACATAGTTCACAAGATCCAGCTCTAATCAAGGGACATTCCATGTTACCATGGTAATAAAATGAAGCCTGATTCTAATACTGGCTATCCTCACCTCTGCTGGGAAAATAGAATTTTCTGGTACTATCCATTACAGAGCTCATAACTTATACATCTGTCCCACAAATCAGGGAGAAGTGCTTATTTCTCAGGGACACTAAAGATGGGCTAAGCTTTTCAGTTAGATAAAGTATATGTAATATACCGTAAGTTGACTTTAACTTAAGTGATACACTTCATAAACAATAATTTTGAATGGCAAAGCTTTGCTTTTGTTTGTTGTTTCATTTTGGTTTTTTTGTGATGACTTTCAAGCATACTTTGAAATCTCTTTTTGGAAGTTATTTTTGTAAATGATTAAATTGGATGGAATTTGGTAATCAAAAGGAAGTAGGGTACAATATTAAATGAAATTTCAGAATAGTCCTAACATCATGTGAAATGAAACAAACTGTCTAAAACTAGTACAAAAGTAAATCCCTTTGACTGATAGCCTAATGGATGGTAGCAATGACAGAGAAATATGCTGTAATCACAGACACACCCAAGAATCACAGACACACCCAAGATGCAAGGAAACACACTTGGTGTGGTCTGTGCAATCATTCAATGTGTGGTTAAGCTGCGCTAGTAGATGAAGGCCCAGTTTCAAGTGGTTTAAAACAAATATAGATTATTAGTTATGTTAAAGCCTACATAGATTTGTATTAACTGGCCAATAGTGCCCTTGAAGGCTGAGATTCTAAAACCTAGACTCTTTATATTTTTTAAGATTCCATCATACTGAATTTTTAACCAATAGGAGGCTCAATGGTGTGGTGGCGTCCTGTATTCATCTGCCTCCTCACAGAGTCTAAAGGAGGAAGGCATGGATGATTGCCTGTGATAGACTTTTAATGGCCTGGGCCAACACCAGGATGTTTTACTTTTATGCAGAATCAAATGAAGCTGCATGATTACAGGGCGAAGCATGAATCTGTTCTTCCAGTATGTGTAATTTTAGAAAAATGTATATAGCTGTCTGACCCATCCAATCCCCAAAAGCATTGAGCCCATAATGGTAACCTTTTTTTCTGATATGGTTTCTTATGTCAACACAACTTAGTAATTTTAGTTTTAACTATGTGGAAAATAGAAGTTCTTTATAATAAAAAAAATAATGCTTAACGCCCCCCCAAAAAAAACCTTATTAACATTTTCTGAAACTAGTTTGAAGAAATGTCATTCTATGCCACCTCCTTGGTGAATATTCATATTCACATAAACATAGGGACACATAATTGATAGTCTGATATTGCTGAGTGTCTCACTGTAACTCATCAAATCCCATGAGTATATAGTTAGTCTCTATTAATGACCAACTCACCTATTAAAACTACCATTTCTCCACAATACTAAGAAAATTTCAATCTAGTTTTCTGATGGGACATAATATATTCAAACACTACCAAGTAAGAGAGTGCTAAATGAGCTTCATCATTTAGGTAGGATAGAAGGAGGAGGAGAAAAGAAGAAAATAATCTGCAACCAGTTTTGTTCACTAGATTTTATCTCTCTTGTAACTTCTGTAAACTGTGATACGGTTCAGCAGGGTCGTCTGTATCTATAGACCTAAGTAAAGCTCAGCCATCCAGATCTCATTAGCTCATGTCTAGGTGAGATGATCAATTACTGAATCCCTGATTCTGTGCAGCAAGGACTTCCTCATTACAGATAGTTCTCCAAGATGTCATGCTAGGTCTGACAATGTTATACATGAAAGATAGGGAATGCAAAATGGAACAGATGGATGAGTCATTACACCGTAACTTTCAATAATACCTCTAAATCACTATCTGCATAGCAGCACGGAAAGAAAAGAAAATTGTGGGGCTGGAGAGATGGCTCAGAAGTTAAGAGCACTGACTGTTCTTCCAGAGGTCCTGAGTTCAATTCCCAGCAACCACATGGTGGCTCACAACCATCTATAATATGATCTGGTATCCTCTTCTGTATACATAATAAATAAATATTTTTTTTAAAAAAGAAAATTGTTTACTATATGCATTAAAGTCATATGACTATCTCATTCTGTAAAACGAATGCCTTTCATATGCAGATGGTCATCATCTAACTTAAGACCAAATGAAAGGAGCAACACACACAATGGAATGAAAGGGGCAACATCAACTATGGTCAATGTCATTTCCAATAAAGCCCAGATCAAATTAGTTTATCTATCTAATGTTTGATATTCTCACTTGCAACATAAGCTAATATATATCCACCTGAACTGCTCTTCAGGTTCGTTGCAGTATTAGATGTATATGCAAAAGTTTTGCTGAATGGAAACAATAGAAAAGGCAAATGTGTATTTTTGGAAAATATAAATATATTTAATGGAGATAATGAATTCCAATATTGCATAAGTAAGCCACATCTTTTGTTCACTAGTACTTCTTCTTGAAAACCTTCAAGGCCATTATAAATACAGTGAAGTGATGTTGAGCAGGGCTTATGCCAATTGAGAGAATGGTTCTTGAGTGCAATTTGTATGACCTTGAACCAGCTCTTTATCCTCCCAGCAACCTAGACTCCCCACGTGAATCAGAGAAAACAACCTGTTCTTCATAAAGCAAATACAAGATTAAATGAGATACCATATGTAAATGCTTTGCATGGCACCTGGCACATAGTAAATGCTAGTGATTTATTGTACCTATTATTAAAAGAAATTATTAGATGCTATTTATCTTGGACTTGCTTCTCCCAGCTTCTTACCCCGTTCAAGTCTCTGAGAATAACAGAAATTTTCAGATTGCTTCATCTCAATGGAAAAGGAGGAATCTGCTTTGGGACAAGTGCTCCCTGGCGCTGCACAGGGGCCTCAGGTGATCCTAACTTGGTGAAAATCACTTGTAACTGCACAGCATGCTTACCCAACTTGAAAAGTGGTTTTTGTTTTGTTTGGAGTCGGGGGATGCTTCACATCACATATGTAAAATATTCTTCTTGTAGCCATTGGACCCAGATGCATTCTCAAAGTGATTCTCTTATTGTTGTATTTTAGTGGAACATTAAGAATAGGCATCTGTTTAGAAATTTCTTCAAAATTTGTAGAAATGATATCCTTTCCCCAATGGCTCAGAGAAGCCCAATACAAATGCTGCACTGGTAGAGCAAGTAGCATGAGCAGTGAAGCAAGGCTTCGATTCCTTCAACTGGTGACTCTTTGCTAGCAAAGGAAAGCCAGGGGGATAGTCTTCCTTTTAGAATAAAATGCACCCTTCGCATATGATTTTGAAATCTGCAGATATATTGGACATTTGTTTTCCTCACTTTGAATAAAAAGCCAAGTTTTTGAAAATTTAAATATGTGCAGGCATAAATAAGAGAAACTTATTATTTTAGGCCTAGACAGAGATTTCAGTGGAGAGTGACAAGTAAATATACTTAATACAGTTCAAATGTAGCCACTATGAGCTCCTGCCCATGTTCCCATGTGGAGTGCAAGGTTGATATTACTCTTTCTCATTATTGAATAAAAGGCTTGAAATCTGATTTCAGATGAAGTCTATCAATTGTCAAATGTCATCCAGAAAACAAAACAAACAAACAGAAAAAGTGGAACATTATTTGACCTAACAAGATGCACACACAACCATAACTGTAGGCTTATGATGGCTGACAGGAACAAGGAATCCCTTTGCAGAAGCTAACAGGTTACAAAGGGAATTTTTCAAGATTACATTGGTGTTATCAAAACTGGAAGCTGGATGTGGATCTCCTGAGCACGTACCCTAAGCAAGGAAGACCATCCTGTGTTCTCAGAGTCAAAACAGTGACAACATTAATAGAACCCATGAAAATAGAACAGAGCATTTAGATGTGTGCGGCTTTACTGGTTCTGCTTCTCTAACTCTTTTTCTAATCTCAAGGTTTTCCATTCTTCATATATTATTAAGACTATAACACCCCCATCTCACCTTTTAGTTCTTCAGTGATAATTCTCACATTACTTACAGATGAAGCAACATTCTGCTTGTTGCTAATGTTTTTGTAGATTGAAGTAACTAAACTGGAGTCAATATGCAGAGTGGTTTGGTACACAAAAGATCGTTGTATCACTCAAATCAGTATCTCCATGAAATATATTCTTAACAAGTGCCTGTATATTCAACCCTCTAGTTTACCTCATCCTGAATGAGGGATGCCTCATCCCCCACTTTGAGAGATGCACACTCAATTTTAACATTCTGGCCAAAACGCTAATCTCCATATAGTGTTAGCAGTTATAAAAATGCTCTTTTGTTTACAGATAAGAGCAGCCATGCCAAATACTAATGAAAAGAAATGCATTTGGACATAATGTATCTGATTTCCTTAGCCTCTCATGTTCTGACACACCAGAAGCATAAACTGAAATGATTACTTGTGGCTACCTGGTGAGTTAATGCCACCCAACCAAAAGCTGGATGATGGCAGGCACTGAGAAGCAAATTAGTAGTTAGTGGGGAAATAGTGATTAAAACCTGAAGTTGGCCTCATTGCATCCATAATTATATTCATTCAATGCCTCCCTGCATTTAGAAGAAATCTCTTGCTCTCCCTCCCCCTCCCCTTTCTCCCTCCTTCTCTCCTTCATCTGCCTTTCTGCCTCCCCCTCCTCCCTTCCATCTATGTTCCCCTTGCTCATCTCTTCTCCCCCAATCCCTGCACTTTCTTATTATCCCCGTCTCTTCTCCCCTCTCCTCTCTTCTCTCCTTCCTTCTTTCATGTTATTGAAGAATTTTGATATTTCATCTAATTATAATTAGTGTGAAAACTCAGGAAAAAAGTGCTAGATATGAAATATTCATTTAGTCACTTGGTAAAGTAGAGGCAATGAAGATGGTCTCTTCACATCCAAGGGCCTTTGACTTTCACATCTCAGACCCTTTGGACTCATCTCTTTTTTTTCCCAGTTATTCAAGGTAGGTTTTCTCTGTGTAGCCTTATCTGTCCTGGAACTCACTCTGTACACCAGGTTGGCCTTGAACTCACAGTGATCCACATGCCTCTGCTTCTGGGATGGTGTGACTAAAGGTTTGTGCCACCACTGCCTGGCTAAGGAAACACATTCTCATGCTGGGATAAAATATAAAGTTTTAAAGTGAGGGGAAGTTGCCAGTATTGATTTTTCTTGCTTTTATAAGAATGTTGGCACATCTCTAGTTAATGCCCAATCTTTGGAAGGACTGAAGCATCATGGATGTCTGTGAAAGGTAAATAAAAGGGATAAATTCTAATTAATCAGAACATATCATTAACGTGACCACTCAGCTCCCTCAATGAGACTGTGAATAATGGCAGAATACTGTCCTTACAGTCATTAGTTTCCTGGGAGACATAGCTATTAATTCATATAACCAGCAAGCTTTACAAATGGACAGTGGTTCAACTCTACTATGAACTTGTTTTTCTGGTAATAATCTATGGTATAAATTTTGCAACAAACTTGTGGTTTATACGAATAATTTCCTCTGCTTCTTTGGACACAGACTTGGAAATACATGACACCTGCACATCCATCCTTAGAACATAAGAAAGACAAAGAACCAACACATATATAATACTGACTACTTCAGGAAAGAGCTCACTTATTCCAAATCTTTTTAGGCACCAGTGATTACTATGACCATTTCTCAGATGAAGACACAGAGACTTAAAAATATTAAGTGTCATTTGTAAGACCATACAATAGTGAATGGCATCACTAGGCTGGATATCTTAATAAAGTCTTAGTTGTGTTGGATATATAATGGAAGTCCCCATATTTCTTTGAGCTTCAATCACTATTAAAAAAAAAAAAAACCTGCAATACTGAAGGAACAGTTTGCAGCAGCAAACAGCTATGTCTAAAGATACTTTTTGTGTTCCGTTTATTGTCTAACAGCAGCATAGATTCTGAACTGCTGTGACTGCTGTGGTTCTATGTTTTACTCTCACCCTCTAAAAACTTCAATGGGACTTACTTTGCATCACTCTTAAATTTAAATTCAGATAAGGCTTTGGGCACAAAGACATTTCACCTGGTTAATTAAACTAACTTAGCATTTTGATTGAAGCCCTAACCCTGACTTAATGTTAAATACCCTCCCTTCCAGCATCAGCAAGAGAAATAGGAACAATGAGATGGGGCATCTCAGCATTTCTGTTCTGTGCTACCAAGTGCTCACCTCTTTCAAATTCTCCCTAATTGCTCTTCCTAAAAGGGTAAGGGATATTCTAAACTACTGAACAAAACCCCAAGAAACTTCATGTTACTTTCCCCTTCCACAGGAAGACTTGATTAGCCATTTATTCACCCACATTACTTCCCAAGCTTCTAACTAATGGGACCTTTTAGCTTTCCCAGGCATCAGCCAGATGTGGGTCTTCTATATCTCCTACATAATATAAAATTAGGCATTCATTCACCCACCTTACTTCCCTAGCTTCTAATTAATAGGGCCTTTCTGCTTTCCCAGGCATCAGCCAGATGTGGGTCTTCTATATCTCCTGTATAATATAAGTATATTTTAAATCTCTCATATAGTCCCCTCACTATGTTTGGAATTGGATAAATGTACCACCAAAGTGGGGGGTATGTGGCCAGACAGAGCAGCCATTTGTACACAGATCTGTTCATCGGGCCCACTTTCTGACATCTGCTAATAATCACAATCATGTAGGACAGACTTAGAATTATGAGCATGTTATTTAACTTTCAGTTTTTGATTGCTATCACAAAGCAATCACAGTAAAATGGAAAGGTTTATCTGGGCTGATGGTTTTGGAAGTTTTAGTCCATGGTCATCTAGTCCCATTCATTTTGGCCTGTGGATGGCCAAAAAACAAAAAGGAAGGACAGGCAGATGTTTCATAGTCCTCTTTGGGGATACATCCTCAATGCCCTAAGGCATCATACTAAAACCCACCTTTCATAAATGCCACCTTATTGCACAGATTCAGGCAAATATTGGGGAAAAGCTGAAATATCAGACAGACAGAAATAAACCACATCCAGTTCTCACCTAGCCAATTCCTCAGACCAAAAAGTGTATATATCCTGTCTCCAGGCATCCTCAGACCCAATGCCTCTGAATCCTCAGCGGAAAGGGAGCACAGGCAGAGAGGAAAATGCCTGCCTCTTCTTCCCCTGCCCAGCTATCTCACTTCTTCCTTTAGCCTTCTGAGTGCTGGGACTAAAGGTGTGTGCCATTACTGCCTGGCTCTGTTTGGTTTCAAACTCTTAGAGTTCTAGACAATCTCTGCCTCCCAAGTGCTGGGATTAAAGGCCTGGGTCACTTCTCCCTGACCTTCATGGCTTGGTTCTGTCCTCTGACTTTTATACAAGTTTTATTAAATATACAATATCTCACCACATCACCTCTGTGCAGAACTGTGAAGCTGAGTACCATCTAATACATGTTTAGGATTCACATTAGCAAATAGACTTCTTTTGTTAATTTGAAAGATATGTATCAAATCTACATCTGAGTTAAGTCATAATGTATTGGTCATGGTTCTCTACAGGAACATAACTGATAGGATATATATTCTATTTATTATATTGGCATGTACCATGTGGTTCATATAGTCCAACATTGGCTGTTTTACAGTAAAGGGTCTGAGGATCTAATAGCTGCTTGTTTATAAGCCTGAATATCTCTGCAGTCTGGCATTGAAAATGGGGAGAGCTCTTGAAGAGCTGACAGCCTTTTAATCTCTATTGAAATCCAAAGAAATTGGTTCTAATATTGGTGAAGGAATGTCACAGCCACAGGTAGGTGAATTTGCCAACAAGAGTGAAGGCAAGTAGGAAAAAAAACAGTTCCCTTCTGAGAAGTCCTTTTTCTTGGGTTGTCACTTGAAGGTGCCACACACATTTAGGTCTTCCTTTTCAAGTAATCTGTTCAAGCAAATCCCTCAGAAGAGTACCCAAGATCTTATATTTTAGTTTATTCCAGATTGAGTCAACTTGACAGCCAAGATTCGCTTTTGAAGACAACATTCTGACATTTATAATTGATGAAATCAACTTCCCCTTCTAATGCCTTTACAGATCTATCCATATTAGACAGATGATGCTATATTATTTTAATACTTTCTACATTGTTGATGTATTTATTATTTTAATGAATGTATGGTATTTCAGTTTTACTTTGCACATTTGCCTATCTGTTTTCCATAGTTGGAGGGTTAGGCAGATTTTTAATCTCTGTGAAAAGTGCCTAGCCAAAGCAACAGGAAGGATGGAGGAATGTTCTGGGCTCATTGTCTCAGAAGTGTCAGTTCATCATGACAGGAAAGGGGTAGTAGAGCAGAGCAATTAACATCATGGATGTCAGGAAAGGGGGAATCTGGCTACTCTAATGGGCATTCAGTCCTTCAGGCCCCCAGTCTCTGGGAAGACACCTTATACAAAAAATAACTTCCCTCCCTAAATAATCCTTTTAGGATACAGCAGACATAAAATTTACTAATATGCTATGTGTTTCTCAAGCTGGTCAGGTTGATGATTAATAGTTACTATTATGTTTGGATGTGTAAACTTTAAAACTTTGAGTTTTCATGTCATTTTTACATCCACCAAAATGAAGCAATAAAAATTATAAAATTTGTTAATGATCCACCCTCTCAAGTAATTGACTGTACCTCAATTGATTTTTTTTCAGTATAATTTGGAAATCAAATGAGCAATCTAAAAATTACACCCAATTAAATTGTACTCATTTTCATGTTTTAGTATTTTGAAAATGGTGTCTAGGTCTTGATTTTGTATACTAATAAAAGAGATAGATAACTTAAATTAACAAAACTAGAAAAAAGCCAAAAGTAGCTAGTATTGGTAATTTTTTTTTTTTTTTTTTGCAAAATGTGCTTGACTAAATGCAAAAAGATGATCAAATTCCATCC
Source organism: Sigmodon hispidus (assembly GCA_004025045.1). Classification (NCBI taxonomy): domain Eukaryota; kingdom Metazoa; phylum Chordata; class Mammalia; order Rodentia; family Cricetidae; genus Sigmodon; species Sigmodon hispidus. Next base: position 27,043 of record PVIH01006743.1, on the reverse strand, counting down.
CTAAATGATACTTAAGGAGGTTCAAGCAACTGATTAATGGATTCTGAACATTTGGAGTGACTCTTTAATTAGAGGGTGCTATGTAAGTTTCCAGGTTCATCTGTGAATACTTGAAAATCTCATTGAATCATGCACAACTCAGACTGTATATCTTTTTTCGCATTCAAGTAAACCAGAAGAAATGAGTCCTAGGCTGATTTCTTGCAATTAATAAAGAGCCCTTCTTGAAATTAAGAGCCCTGTCTCCTTCTGTCTTGTTGCTCCTCCACACATTATTGCTTTTCTTAAGGTCACCTCGTGATCCAAGATGCTTGTATTCAATCAGGAGTCAAAAATATCTGTGCTATCCTTTTAAGAAAGGAGAAAACAACAAAAACAAACACATTTTATTTCTTACTGTACACACATCCACCTATATTCCATTGGCTGTAAATTAGTTCTGTGACCACAGCTAACAAAATAAGAGGGTGAAGAAAGATCATTGTTCCATAGATCTATGTGCCAAGCTAAACAAAGCCAGAGGTTTATTTCTAACAAATAATATCTAGTAGTCTCTGGCAACAGAGGATAAAGTGATTTGTTTCTCATTGTAGTAGTCATGGTTCTCTAGAATAACAGAAACTATAGAATGTATTTCTCTCACCCCCCCATATATATGTATATATATATATACATATATATGTATGTATGTATTTGTGTATAGATAGATATAAATAGATATTTCTTTATATAAATAGAGGGGGGTTTATTAGAATAATTATATAGGAGATTTATTAGAGTTTATTATATAGGCTGTGGTTCAGCTAATCCAACACTCTGTATAGAAGTGTCAAGGCTCTAGTAATTGTTCAGTCCACAAGACTGGATGTCTCAGCTGGTCTTCAGTATATCTTAGAATCTTGAAGAATAGACTCTAATGTCAGTGAAGGAATAAACATGCTATCAAGGAGAGACCAAGCAGGCAAAGAACAGAAGCTTTCTTCAGCTATGAACTTATATAGACTTCCAGCAAGTGTAGCCCAGATTAAAAGTGGGTTTTCCTAGTCAAAAGATCCAAATGAAAGGTATGACTTTCTGTGCATATTTGTTACATATTTAATAAAACCTAAAATATCAGAGACAGCACACAGTCAAATCCTAGGCAGCAAGGGCAAACAGTTGAGATTCAATAGCACACACCTTTAATCTCAGCCTAGGAGTAGTGACCTTTAGAACTTCCTCTGTGTCTAAGAGTTCAAGGATAGCTAAGAAATAGAGTAGTTCACACCTTTATTCCTAACTTGGATGGGATGCAGCTGAGGAGAAGGGTATTTAAGGCCTCTTAGGAACCCAGCAGAGGCAGAAGCAACTGGCAGAAGCGACCAGGAGCAAGGATAAGGAAGTTGCAAGACAGCTGAGTGAGAATTGTCTGTGGTGCTTCCTCTCTCTGATATTTCAGTCTTTCCCCAATATTTGGCTCAGAGTCATTTTTAGTACAATTTAGATTTATGCAGCTACAACTTCCCACCTCAGACCTCTAGATTAGAAGTTGATCTTCCCACTTCAAATTAAGTAGATACACTCATAGGTGTATCCCTCAGTTTTAGGTTTTTGTTCTTTCCAGATGTAGTCAAGTTGACAACCAAGAATAGCCATCACACATCAGCCTAGAGCCAAATACAGGAAAGTAGGCCAATGGGAAGAACTCTATGGATAGAGATATATATCTCCAAAGAAGTCATCAGCTTTGAGGATGATGATGAGGATTCATAGTTATCACTCCCGTGTTCATCCCCCCTTCTCTCCTTCTATCTCTCTCTTACCTCTCTCTCTGTCTAGGGATAGAGAGTGAGAGATAAGATAGACAGACAGACAGATAGATCTTCAGTATGACTCTCTGATATTTTTTTCTTGAAGTAGAGGTGAGGTCTATTAAGCTCCTGCAGTACTGCTGCAAACCCTTTGAACCTTGGCCTTCAGACCCATTGATGCTTCTGTTGTTCTGACAGCAGGAAAGAATATCAGGCTAGATCAGTGAATTGTAGCAGACTGTGAGGAACAAAAAGTCCAGCTGACAGCTAATCACAGACATGTGAATGTTGCTATTTTTTCCCTGCATTTCAATGTTATGTGTTGGATGCTATGCTTGAATATGTCTGTGTCCCACATTCATGCAGTGCCCACAGAAGCCAGAAGATGGCATCATATCCCCTGGGACTAGACTTGGGGTGAGTTGTTAGCTGCTAGTGAGTACTGGGAATCAGGCTCAGGTCTTAAGAGTAACCAGAGGTCTTAAGCACTATGTTCTCTCTCCAGCCCACTAACACTATTTTAGGCAAGAGGTGATAGGTGACTGAGGCACTGTGAGTCAAGGTAGACCAGAAGAAGAATTTTGACAAATTGTGCTCAAAAAGCGCTACACATAAAATAATAGCACTTATATGCCTCACTAGATATATTGGCTTTTACATTTTATAAGCATTATATTGTTCAAATGAGAAACAAACCTGATTTCAATTACTGCAATACTGGCATGATTTGTAATTTGCAATATGATAGCATTGGGAGTTTCATGTGTACTTCCTTACAAAGGCATTACTGACACTTTTAAAATTCTCAAAAAAGAATAAGAATCTTCATTACTATGTTTGTAGATGTCATTTACTCGATACTAGTGGCTAGAATATCTTAAATTCTTTCTTGTTTGTTTGCATAAGTATGACAATGCAAGAATAATGGGAATATGACTCTAAAAACAAACTCCACCTATAGTATATGGCAAATGAGAGGGTAATGTCTGCCAATGGTTGAAACATTAGCAAAAAATATTTTCAGAAGATTTATGGATATTTCAGACATGGTAGAATAGTAATGAGATAAATATCAATATTATATAAAGCAATAAAAAGTTATAGTTTAGCAATGAAAGTAACTTTTGGTGAATATGTCCTGAAAAGTGTTAGTCCCTCAGTCTATCAAAGTTCTCCAAAGGAATTTGAGCCCATGTCCAGTAAAGATTTGTAATAATTTTAATAGACTTAAATAGAACCCCCAAAGATAAGTAAAGCAAATTAATACCTCTAAAATAATCTCACTATCCAATCCCCTCTCCCTTCAGAAGAATTCTTTGGCACAGGAACAAGTCCCTTCCTCACAAACCTGAAAAGATATCCTGCTCTTTGCTCATTTCATACTTAATGATATAAGTAAATAAAAGGTATAAAAATAAACAGCTATGTTTCCATGTTGCTGCAAATTGGTTGAAAAAATGTAATTAAGACATTTTAAGTATCCATTTATCATTGATTTTAACCTATCTGATAGACACTTTGTTTATTGTTGGTTTATCAGTTAGTTGGGTGGATGTGTGAGTGTGTGTGTGTGTGTGTGTGTGTGCCTGTCTGTCTGTCTGTTTTCCTGTCTGTCTGTGTGTTGTCCTGGATGCCTACCCATTTCCTGGCAAAGGGAAAATGACCAAAAACTTAACTAAAAGTATGTGGATATGGTTTCCCAAGCTTGTCCAGGACCACAGCCACCCTTTATATTCTCTCTTCTTCAATTGCAGCACTACTACAGATGCAGTGGAATTTATATCAATGTATTCTCCCTCTCCTAGCCTTCCCACTCCACAAACAGTAGGCTTACAATATGACATTCTAACCAGCTGCTTGCTTATGTGTCAAAGCCAAAGTGCTGCTGCATAAAATGACATTTCTGGTCAGAAGCCAGATCTGTGCAACCTACCCTGCTCCTATCTGACTTTGGACTGAGTTCAAAGGAAGTGCATTGCTTCCGCATTCAAAAAAGCAGATATATGGGGAGTGGGGGATTTAGTTAGACTGTGATAAACCATAATAGAGTAATTTGAGTCAGTGGCTTATATATTCTGGTTTTCTCTATTATGCCTTCAACTTCAATTATTATGAGCAGAATAACTTATCTGGCTCAAAATAAGTATTTTTAAAAAGTAATGTTGCAGTATGAGAGTCAATGCTTTATTTTTTTTAAGGATTAGATGTGCAGAATATAAGCTTTCTCTCCCCCTAACTTTCAGTAGTTTGTTCCTTTATCAATTCTAGATCACAAAACTCAAGACACCTAGGAAGTAATTTCCCTATGTTTAGCCTTGTCTGATATGAAAGCAAGCAGTGGTGCATTTACATTGAATTTAAATAGATCACTGCTTCCTGTGATGAGATTTAAGGTGACTTGTAGCTAATTGGAACAATAACAATGGTAAGCGTGTTTGTCAGCTGTGAGAGGGAGAGGTACTCTGTTTACAGACTCCCGATGGCAGGCATGACCGTTTACTTGGGACTTTTTAGTAAGAAGGGTTCACACAGTGAGTGTAGAGCCAAGCAGAAAGGCTGGTTTGAGTTTCTTGAGATGGTCATGCAGAAATGCTACAGACTTAACAAATATCACAAATATTTACTCTCTAACAAATTTTGGAGACTGGAAATGTATCATGACAGTGTTGAGAGATTTAAGAAAAGAACCTCTTCCTTCCCCATTGAGTTTCTGGTGGCTTCCAGTGTCTTTGGGGGTTTCTAACTTTGTAGAGACATCACTCTTTTCTCTGTCTCCCTCTCTATATGCCCTGCCTCTCCACCAGGTCTGGTGTCTTCTTTCATTCTTTATATGGACACAAGCATTAGGGTTCATTTTAACCAACTTCTCATACCTATTATATAAATCTATCTGCAAAGGTCTTATTCTGAGACTGTAGAAATGGATTTCAGAGTGCATACATTTTACCACAGTACACAATTTTAATTGTTCTCCAAGACATGGCACTAGATAATTGGGTGTCTTAGGCTAACCTGCTTTACCACCCCATATTCCTAAAACTTGCCTCACAGTAAACTCTTTCCTTACTTTCCATTGGCAATACTGGAGACTGAACCTAGAACCTAGCACATGCTAGACAAATGTCTGCTGCTGAGATAGCACTGGATACTTTCCTGCTTCTTTTTAGTTTAAAATCTGAGTAACTGGGATTACAAAATTGTACCAATAAGCCTGGCTCAAAACAAAAGACTTGGAACCAAATGTTCAAGACAGCCCTCCTAAGTCGAGCCATTTGGAATTGTCCTAAGTAAAGACCTTGGACCAGCACCTTGGATCCCACTCCCTTCAGAGGAACACCTGACCCAATCTTGATGTTGGGGCGAGGAAAGTGGATCTGCCAGGAGTGGATGCTGAACTAAGCTGTATTGAGTCCTTGGGACCTCCTCCCCTCCTGGGGAGGAGATGAGAAGATGGAGAGAAGAGAGAGTAACTGGAAGGGGCAGGAGGGGGAAAGGAGTTTGAACAAAGGTATACATGGATAAAAAAAATATGACTTTATTCATAAAAAATATACTGTATTCACTGTGAGAAAAAAAGGAAATGATGCAACTATATTGCAGTCTCAAAAATATAAGTGGTAGCTTTCAAAAGAAAAAGTCTTCAAACTTTTTAAAGTGAAGTGGCATAGTGAGATTTGTGTTATATTTATCATATCTATTTTTTTTTCTTTGCAAGATGCATGATCTCAAAGATTCTTGGCATCAGAGTAGTAACACTGTCAAACCTTGCGTACCAGTGAAGTTTGAAACAACACTTTTCCCTGGATCATCTTCACTTTCATAAGATGATAATTTCTAAGAGCCTGGGCTAAGCAGGGATATAAATAACAAGCATCTTCCACTCATATGTCTGTGTCTTAAATACAAGTAAACAGAGAGCCTGTGGTGTGTAGAGATAAAGAGAAGAGCCTGGATTTGACATCTAGCTATTCTATTTATTAGCTGTGTGACATTACACTACTTACTCAACACCTCTGAGTTTCTATTTCCTTACCTGGAACATAATCTAATAAAAATAAAATAATATAATATCTAATAAAATATTTTACTGTAAGTTGGCCATAAAGATAGATATTAGTGTATAAATTTAATTTGTCCCACTGGCTATCACACCAGGAAATGAGATGCCTCCTGAGAAAATGTGGTGGGAGGTAAAAATTTATACATTTACCTCCTTCTGGGAAATATATTTCTTCCCCAGGAACTATTACTTAAATATTCCTGTCACTGTACTCCAGTTTGAGATTCTAACCAACCCCATGCAGTTATAATATCTATAAATAATATCTATAATATTTAGCCTGTGAGGTCCTTAGCTATGGTAGCCATGTTTGTTTATCTTTTTTTAAAGGCATTTTTATTTTAATGAACATATTTTTATGTGTATAAGTGTTTACCTGCAATGTATGTTTACCATGTGTATGCTTAGTGCCCATCTAGGCCAGGAGAGGGCATCAGATACTCTGGAAATAGAATTGCCCCAGTTGTAATCTATATTATGGGTTCTAGAAACTGAATCTACATCATTTACAATAGCAGCAAGTACTCTTAAACTCTGAGTAATCTTGTTAGATGCTATTTGATTCATCTTTTGCTCTCTAGTGCTTAGGTGAGTTAACATTCTAACAAAAATGGACCAATGAAGTATAAAGAATTACATAAGGAAATTTCAGTCTCACGCAAAATATATTGAAATGTACTAGAAAGGCCTCATCTACAGAAATAAATGATTAGAGGTACCATAGATTATACCCTGCTTATAACTGGGGTGCTTCTTACATGGCCATTTCATCTAGAATAATAAATACAAAATGGAGTTTCCTTTCTATATTACATACTGTTGTGGATCCTATGTTCATAAGAACAGAAACTACCTGTAGCTACAGTAAACTGTAATGACAAGCCCAGAGGCCTTGTAACTGTTTCCTTATCACAACCACTTGACAAAGAGTGGCATACACACACTACTATTTGTTACCCTGAGCACAGAGAGGTAAAGCGGCTCAGGGAGGTGCATTGCATTGTGGGAACAGAAGTGACAACGTACAGCTTTTGACTCTCATTACTCACCACAAAGTCCTATTTACAAAAACACTTTTTAAATAAGAAATCTTAGGAGGTCGTGCATGAAAGAGATCCAGAACACCACCTTTTAATTCTTCCTATGCCCCAAACAGACCGTCTTGTTCAGTTGGCAATGTCATAGCTGATCTGAACAGCATAGATTGCTCCATGAATTACACCTGTCTGCATGAATGTCTGCATGAACTTGGCCTTGCAGATTTGTTTCATAATACAATTTTCTCTCACCATCTCCTGTAACCTCTCCAGACTATTACTGTCTTTCATTTAAATTATCTTTACTTTGATTTTGACTTTTTTCTGCTTTAATGTAAATTAGAGCCCAGATCGTCTGAGAGAAGAGCCAACATATAAATTTTGGAAGAACATACTTGTTGGGGGTCTTCACCCTCCTTCCTGAATGCAGAGCTATTTGAAAATAAAATCTATATAGAGATAACTAAGCAAAAATGAGGGCCTCAACATCATCTGACCAGGGCCTGTAAGAAGATGTCAGAGCACAGACATATACAAAGGGGAAAATTTGTGAAGATTCAGTAAGAAGGCAGAGTCACCAACAAGCCAAAGAGAGAGGCTTCAAAAGAAACCAACACTGCTGACTCCTGGATCACAGATTTCTAGCTTTTGGATTGTGATAGAGAAAAAAAAGTCAGTCCATAGTATTTTGCTAGGATTCCTTGAATATATTAAAGAATTCCCATATGATACTTACTACTATACAGCAGCTGCTGGCTTGGAGAACTGAAGATATTTAACCATCACTCAGAATTCAATATTGGACGTCAAGTTATTGCAGATAAATGATGAATAAGACATAGCTAACCCCTTAGAAGACTTGTGATCTTACAGGGGAGACAAAGAGATTAGTATAGTGTGATAAAACTGGCAACAAAACACCAGTGTACCCAATGTGCTGTGAGGCAATATGCAATCCCAAACACTCAGGAGGCAGACAAGGATAGGCAGGACTCCAGGGAGATATTCATCCAGAAGCTTTGTTTAAGAATAAATAAGAATAGACTAAAAATGAAGAGCCCTTCCATAAAACAAGATGCCACATCTGAAAATGTTAGACTCCCTGGAGGACAAAGTATTCAGGAGGCAGTGGTACCCAGCATGGCTGATGCATCCAATCAGAATCATTTCAAGGGGGGAGATGGAGAAAAAGCAGAGGACAACATGGTACCTAGTAGACCATGGCATTATTTAAGGACAAGCAAATAAGCTGCAATGCTCAGTCTAGTTCATGTGATGAGACTTTATTAAAACAGGTGGAAGGATATAAAAAAAACAAATATATCATAAAACGAGCCATCAAATCTCAGTTGAACGTGAAATATTGATCAACCTCGAATGGCTGTAAGTTTGTTGATACTCTGACTAATTCAGGAAAACTCATTTCCTCCCAAATGGCTAACTATGGTTACAGATCCAAAGATTTTGCTCTTCTTAGTCTTGGATTTATTTGATGCCATCTGAGTGTGTCTTCTGCTCCTCCAACTCCTCCCCTGATCTACAGCTCTGGAGTCCCTCACCACAGTCCTTCTTCTAGTGTCTACTCACTGATGCCTCTACTCAGTAGACTTCAATACAGGTCTATGTTCTATGTCACTATTACAATATAAGTCTACTTTCTATGACAATATTACTATCTCTCGTATAGCCCAAAGTTCTAAGATGGGAAACTTGAATAGGTCCATAAATGTCAAACTAATACAGATAACATTACGAATGTTTGCTGGTCACAGTTTTCTACACACATCAGGGTAGTGGTTCTAGTCAACTCTTCATTCCTCAGCCTTATCTAATCAGTTTTGATTAGTAGCAGAGGTTCTTGCCATACTAGTGCTCAAGGAAATAATTATGATTCATTTGCTCAGAAGACTGTTATAGTATCAAGAAAATAACATTTCATAATTTTCAACAAAATTATGTTAAAGAGACAGTTCAAAGTTTCCAGAAGAAAAATAGAATGCAAAAATAGAAGAAAGCTTTTAAGTGTTTTCATTTAAAACCTGTTCTACTAAACCTACCCTAATCTGAGAAATAGGTTGATAACATCCATAGTAATACTGACAAAATGATAAAAGATTTTAAATATGTCAAATCAACATATAATAGTTGGTCAACAAGTGGGTATGGAAATATAGGAATCACAGAACATGGAAATTTTCGTTGTTACAGGACTTCTGACTCAATTCTGATTTTAGAGCCATTAGTTGGAATAGGGAATACAGAAGAAAGATCTGGGCAGTTTGATTCTGTTAAATTATAAACAAAACATTAGTTCTATAGCATAATATTTTTATAGTTGCTATAGTTAATGCTTGCACGTCTCAAAGGCTTAACACTACTAGGTAGTTCTTGCTCAGTTGGCATCATCAAAGATGGAATGTGTGTGTATGGGGGGGGTGCTCTATCCTATGTAGTCATTTAGAAACTATCATCTATAATATGCATCATCAAGGTACCTAGGCAACATCCAGAACTGGATAGGGAAAAAGAAGATGAAAAAAGTATACTTACTCTTAAGCATCACTTTTGGAAATAACTATCCTGAGCTGATTAAATATTTCTGAAATGATCAGCTGAGCTTCAAGAATAGGGATGCCACCATGCTCAAGAAACAGGCTAAGATTTAGGCTCAGAAGGATTGATAACTCTCCTGAAAATTATCTCCTCCTTCTTATTTGAACCAACTGACCAAAACATGATTTCTAATAGCAACTAGCCTCATTTGCAGAAGGATTGGTACCTGAAAAAAGACTAAATAGACATCTCTCCTTGGGTCCAATTACAGATTTCTAGGAGTGTTTTCTGACTTCTCTGGTGTGAGTCATATGTCTCCCTTATGTCTGTTTAGTGAGCTGAATCATGTCACAGGAGCTTGTCTGTTGGGTCACATTAAGCTGTATGACAGTGTGATGGAAGGAGGAGCGAAGCCCAAGAGATGTAGGATTAATAATTGGGTGGTGTTAAAGAGTTACCAAGCTAGGGATAAACAGATGAACACATAACTCATACCAGGAATAGTTAAAGCGTGTCAGCTAAAACCTTGAAGTGATGTAAGTAGGCAAAAGAAGGAATACAAAGCATAATTGGCTCCAAAAGTACTCTGGAAAATATTAGTATATTAAATGCTGGGAAAAGAAAGATAAACCTGCAAAAAAAAGTAAACCCAAAACCTCATGTCCATGTTATGCTCAAGAAAGAAACAGCCTCTGGAATGAGGTGTCAAGGACTCCACTGTAAAAGTCAAGTCACATGTGCACAGAGTAAATGGAGATGAGAAATTAGACACCATGAGAGTAGACTGAGTGTTAAAAGCTAGCCTATAAGTACAAAGATGAACCCTGGATGCATTATGCTAAGCGGGAGAGCCAAATATAAAAGCCCCAACTGTCTATGAAATTTTCAGATAAGGCCAATCTATAGAGATGTAAAACAGGCTAGCCAATGCTAAAGCTGGGAGGGATAAGGGGTAGAAAGGAGAGGTAGAAATGAATGCTTAATGCATTTGGCGTTTCTTTAGGGGGTGATGAAAACGTTCTGCACTGAGATGGTGCTAATGGTGGCATAAGCCTGTCAATGTACGAAAGGACGCTGAATTGTACAAGTTAAAATGGGATAAAATGGCAAATTTTATGTTATCTGGATTTTACTCCAATTTAAAAAAAATCAAGCTAGCTTATAAAAGCACATAATGCAGCATAGTAATGAGTTGGGAAAAGACTATTTTAATAGATAGAGTTTTGAGTGTATTATATATAGAAGCAAAGACTCAATAAGTATGGAGAGGATAAATATGTGGAAGAATAATGTTACGGTGCACTGGATAATTAGGAGTATATACAATGCAGACAATTAGAAATGGGTTAAATTTAGACTGAAAAGGGAGAGATTATTCTCTCCCAGGTAAAAGAATGACTCCTGAGACCCAAGCATTGGTAGGAAAAGAAGAATGGGCTAAAGAAATACTTTAATTTTTCTCTCACAGAATCAAGTATTGAGGCTTTGAGGTATTGATTTTAGGTCATAGAATGTTTCGATACCATAGAGTAAAATACACTCAACTCCTCAATTGCTGGGAAGATTAAGTAACTTGCTCCAAATCATAGATATTTTTTCATTTTTCCCTGTTGAATTCTTATATACAGCATCACATATAAGAAGATTAGAGCCATGTGGGGAAATGCATCCAAGCTTCACCATGTATGGACTTCAACCATTTTAGTTAAGTTTCTGTTACCTTTGAATTTTGTGTTTTCTATGTGTAAAGTTGAGAAACTAATGTCACATTTGAGTTATGCTCTGACTGATGGCAACCACATCAATGATAGTCTTCTCTTCTCATCTTTCACTCTAACCTGGCATTCTGGTTCCTTCCCAATTATGGGGTAACTGAAATTGGTAGAAATCTAGAAAATGATAGGGAAGGCATTATTGTACTTTTATTTGACACATTTTCATGCCAGTGATATAAAAGAGAAAGTGGTACAACTCAAAATGATGACTGTGGAGCTCCGGAAATATAATGGCAAAATGATGAAAGAGAGCATGATGACAGCTGATCTGAGAAAATTAAACGCGGTGATCAAATCTAAAAGGGAGAAGCCAGGAAGCGATATTCTATGCATAAAGCATCTGGAAGGCACCACATGCCACAGGTGACCCACTGTGTAGCACAAAGCCCCTCAGGAGCAAGAGAGTATGCAATTGACTATTCCCAGAGATGGGGCAAGTTTTTGGGATACACACCACTGAGAGTGAGAAAGTTGACAACAAGGAATAGCTATTCAAAGAAAGCCATGATCCATCATCCATTGTTACAGAGAAGGTCCCATTGAGACAAGACTTGCCTCTTCCTCATCTGTTGGCAGAACCTCTAAGGTGTTGTCAATGTAGAACAACAATGCACCAAAGAAAATTACCAAATTAACAATCCTATCCACACAGAGGACTGTGTCCATAAGACCAGTCAGAACCTAAGAATGACAACCAAAGAAATTGTCAGGATAATAGAGGATTTTATGATGAATATATTTCTTTATGTTAAACTGGATATGTAGAAGTGTATCGGGGAAACTTTGAATATAAAGAAGACATTTATTGCAACTATAGCCCACTAACTTTAATTACATCTTTATTAACTATATCACTGCTTATTAGGCATTGCTACTACAATAAACCAAATGTATCCTAAAAACTTGATTTTTTTAAGTGTTAAACTTGGAGTGTAAAACAACGTATTCACTATACATGCCAGATACAAGTTTGCCATACATCTACAACTTCTAATTTCTTCAGTAAAGCTTGAAAGTCCATTTCCAATGCATTTTTTCTTAGCAGGGCTGTTAAGAATCAATGGCCATACGTGAGATAGCCACTAGGAAGTATATCACTTTGTTCATATTTCATTCATCAAGGCAAATCATTTGAGGATGTACATAGACTGGGGAGATGGAAAATGTTTTTTTAGAGAAGGACTGAATTTTAAAAAGTTAAGTATAGTATAGCTTATACTTCTATTATGGATGCATCCACATGTGTTAAGTGAAGGGGGTGGAATACTGACACTTGCCTTGTTTCCTTGATTTTATTAATTTTTATTCCGTGTGGGACACGAGCTCATGAAATTGTGCCACCCACATTTAGGTGTGTATTCTCACCTCAGTTAACTCAGGCCTAAAAACCCCTCACAAACAGGCTCAGAGTTTATTTCTCAGGTGAACCTACACCCTGATAAATAGACAATCAATATAAAGCAACACAAAAGTCTTTCGCTTCAGAATTTACTGGCTTTTGAGAATAGTTGTGATTTTTTTTATTGTTTTATGCTGATTGACCTAGGGCCCAGACATATAACATATAACAGACATATAACTCCTAGCTCCTTCCTCTGAACTCAGCCCATCTTGTTTAGCAGTGGATAGTAGTGTTTTAAAGCCTAGGAGTAAGTTGATGAATATAATTTCTGCTAAGCTATCCATTCTTTAGCTATCTAGCTATCTCTGTGAAAAGGACAAGACTTCATTCAGGTGGTGGGAAGCAGAACTGAGGGCACTTCATCTTTCTTACTAAACAGGGTAGGTGTAGTGGGGACCAAGAATCTGGTGACCAAGGGGATGGTGTGAACAATACAATCAATCAGCAAGAGAGGCTCATCTGCTACTTACCTGCAGACATTTCTGGGGCCAGTCTCCATCCTATGCTCTTCCCCAAGTCTCAGTGCAAAGCACACCCTTGTTTCTTTCATTCTCTTTTTTATCTAATTAATCTCTTTTTATATAATTAAGCCCCCAATAAGCTGAAGGGCAAACTCTATAGCCAATTTCCATAACTGAATTTATAATATCCTGAAATTCTATAGTCAATCAGTGGAGATGAGTCAGCCACTAAACTTTGGTAGAATTACTGTACTTTATGCCAAATACTTGCACCACACCCTCATCAAAGTATGGTGAGGTTGTGATATTTAGCATAACCCCATTCACAAAAAGAAACTGTCAATTTCTTATCAGAAATGTTCTTTCTTCCAAATGTCTTCAATTATTTTTCTTTTCCTGTCCTAAATGTAACAGAATATTAAAACTTATTCTCATGGACTTGAAATAATGTTCAGTGTTTTTTTTTTCAAAGAAAGATGATATTGTCAACTGAAGGCTAGCAAAGTGACGTAAGTTAAAGAAATCGGCCAATCACTTTGGTGCGAGGACTTCTGTATCAAACTGACCCAGTCACACATTTGTGTCTGAAGCCTTCCTTAGTTAAGAATCAGGAATGACTTTGGCCCTTCTCTCCTCCAAACCAGTCTTTCTAATCACCCATGTCTGTGGCCTGTCTTCATTTTGAAGGGAAATTTCACAGCTCAGCTTTGAGTCTCTTGAGATTGGTGTTGTTTACCCTTTTCCCCAAGATGTTCTGAAAGTCAAATCAAAAATTAAAGTGTATCAGAACTAGGCAGGTGCTGCCTGCCTCAAGACTAAAATGTACTTAAAATTCATCCTTGGAATCTTATACAACTAGGTTTTTTTTTATATAGCACTAAGTACTTTTTTTTTTTTTAAGTTTCTAATTTGGTGCCATGGATATTTTTTCTTCCCCCCCTACCGCCCTGCTTTCAAGGGCATATTTCAAGTAGAAAAGTTTGGAAGAAAGTGACTAGTATACTGGCACGTTCACGTGCCCATGACATGATGTTTCCATAGAGGACGATGACTCTTGTTTTACATTGGTTGTTTCTGAACTGTCTTCTAGTACAGTGTAGTTGGGATTTTCAAAGTGGTTTAGTGTAGCAAGAATTTGCATGAACAACTATTTTGTGCCTTCATACTGATGCCCTAAGTCCCTTCTCTGTGTTGTTTTTCTCTTTTCCTTTTTCTTTCTCTTTTCTTCACACGGACATGATTTAAGGTTTTCTATATCAAAAAAAATATTTCTTAATACTTTTCTTCTTTTCCTACCAAGTCATGAAATTAAGTGCTAAAGACAGCTGAGTTAATCTCTGCTCCCTATTCCTTACTGACCCCTTACTGTTACTGCTCTGGCCCATTTCCATTGCTGAGCCAGCTGTAACTAGATAACTACCCCTCCCTGTGTTATACCAGTATGTTTTTCTCAATTTGTCCTTAGAAGGCTGTGACCTTCCTCATGGGAGAAGTCATTTTTTCTCAATTTTGTTTCATCTGAAATGCCAGGGAACCTTCTCAGTGATCATCTCTTCATGATCACTGAATCAATTTCATTTTTCTGTTCCTTGTCAGAACTTTAGCTCAGGAGACTCTTTCACAGTTAATGTAACCCAGCCCAATGGTCTTCCTCTGTGGTTCACTGTGATGGAGTATCACTGCCACAATGGGTAAGCTGGTGTTGAAATTTCTCAGCAGACCACTTGTCTTTTTGTTTTGTTTTCTTCACCTGTGAAATGAGAACCACCATATTCCTCCAATATAGTCCCAACACCTGCTACCCAGGCTTGGAAAGATCCTACACAAATTATCTCTGTAAAAGTATCTGGTCACTTTGAGAACACTGTGAGCATTTTTGGTTGAAAAAATGAAAAGTCAGAGATACATAAACCTGCTATGTCATTTTTATGCCATATGAGAATATATGTTTCAAAGCATGTAAGTCATGCAAATAATGCTTTAATTATTTATTTTATGCTTTAAAGCCATTATTCATATTACAAAAGATTGGTAGTTTCAATAGCTAAAATTTTAAAGTATAGGGAACCTAGTAATACTAACATATGACGTAAAGAGGATATTCATAGAAAAAGAAAAACAAGGCTTTTTAATATAGTTTTGCTATTGATTATGCATCACTTACACTAATGAAAAACTCCAAGACCTTTCAAACACCCAACTACCTGGTTAAATAGAGCATAGATGCACTATATGATAAGATTTAAACAAGCTTTGTTTACTAATATGAAAAGTGCTATGGAATATAATATTTTTTAAAAATACAGAATATGCTACATGATATAGTGCACTCTCATTTTTATTATACTATATATTGAACACAGGGCTCCAAACACACTAGAAAATTGTTCTACTACTGAGCTACACCTCCGCTAACATTTTCTTTATATTAGAAACTGTATGAACAAGTATCTACATGCATTTGTAGAGAGGAAAATTTCCAAATTTTATTACAAAATGATAAGAGCACTAATGTCAATTGTTGGTAATCTCAATTTCTATTTCATTCTTTTGTATAATGCCTTGTGGAGATTTTTGTTTTTTAAACCTGATAAATCTGTTTACACACTTTTTAAATTTAACAGCCTATACATTTGAAAAGGGCACCTATACTGGGAAAGTGGCACAATATGAAACACCTTCCTTTCACTCCAGACATCAGTCTCAAGCCCGTGACATCTGCCTACTGCACTGTGTTATTTCACAAATATTGTAACACTAAGGCCTCCAACCTGTCGTCTACAAAAGCACCAGCTCTCAGAGCATTGATAGATCCCTTAATTAATTTGCTATTTCGAAGAACATGTTCACTACTCTACTCCATCCTCTTTAGGGTTTGATCTCAACAGCTCAGAGCGAAGATGACCTGACTTCCCAAAGGATGTGCAGATTAAGGAGAAATCTCAAGGAGTTGTACACGATTGCTCAGAGTTGTCGATGACCAATTAAACCTTCAGCAGCTGAACGGTGTTGCTTTGATTTGAATCAAAAGCCATGTTTTAAGTAACCATTTATTATGAAAATATACTTCTTTCAAGTTCTTATTTCAGACCTTTAGTTTTTAACTAAAGAATAATAATGGGCTGGGAGACATCCCAGAGCTCAAGAGAACTTGATGCTTTTGAGGGGAAAAAAATCCCAATTTCAGTTCCCAGCACTCACATGACAGCCAACAGCCACCCATCACTTCCACTTCCAGGGGATCCAATGTGCTCTTCTGGTCTCTGTGGGCACAAGACATGCACATGGTGCACATATATACATCAGACAAAACATCTTATACACATGAATTTTTTTAAAAAAGGATAGTAGCGTCAGCATCTAAGACTACTCATGTCAAAGATGGAAGGATGTTTTCCCTGTGTTATTATTTTAATGTTTCTGGTTGAAATAGAATTGATCACTTCTTTGCTCCCTTTTCTCCCTCCTTCCCATACCAGTTACCCTCCTGCAAACCTATTTCATGGCTCAGCTCTCAAGTTAATATCCTCTTTTTCTTGGATATTTGTTATATATGTGTATGTGTGTATGCACAAATATATGTAAACAGAACATAGTGAGTCCATTTTCTCTGTTTATGTGCATGTTGTTTCAAGATTGACCACTCTGCACTGGACAACCCATGAATGGGGTTTATCCCTGGGTGAGGCTAATGCTCTTTCCCTCTGTTGTCAATAGTGTCTTGTAGGTTGCTCTGTGAGATTTCCCCTCTTTTATCTGTACACTTCCACTGATGTTTCCACTGTTGCAGATTTGTTTATGTAGCCATTTATAGGAGAAACTGTTCCTCAGCAAATTTCCTGGTTTTCGGGCTCTAACAATCTTTCTGCCATCTCTTCCGTGATGTTCTCAAGACTGGACCCCCCATAAACCATTAATCTCGAATTGTGTCCAGTTGGGGTTTTCTGTGATGGAATTTGCTGTGAAGGAAAGTTTCTCTGGCTAAGCGTGGTAGCTGCACTTACCTGTGTGTATAAGGATAAGATTTAGAATGAAGTAAGGAATTCTGCTGGTCTAGCCAAGTGGCAGTGGTAGATTCTTTTCTGAAGTCCTTGACCTTACTAGTCCTAGATAGCTTTCTAGGTTTCCAGTATAGGCATAAATTCCCTCCTGTTGAGTGGGTCTTAACTCCAATTAGACAGCTGATGGTTGCTACAGACATGTGGCCTCCACTTTTTACACCGTTATGCATAACTTGCCATGATAGCAGTTGCCATGGTTCATGGATGTTGCAGCTGTGTATGACTAATTGCTTACCTTTCTTAGCAGCTGGCATAGTATTTTCTAGAATCATGGAAGCTAGAGTATAGGAAAGAGATTTTCAGATTAGATCCAGAGTCTTCAGCCATAGAGGCTCACTCTTAATCCCTGAGAGGCTTCCAAGGATTAAAGTGATAATGTTTATTGTTTGGAGAGTCCCTTGAATTATACTCACAAGTCCTTCAAAAGATTTCTAATGGCTGGTACTGGGTGGTAATGAAGAAGGAAGGAGGTCAGTACAGGAGAGACAAATAACAGCAAGGTCATTTGTTAAAGCCTCAAGAAATCATTGTTTTATATTTACCTAAAATTATACACAATACACCCAAGTGTATATATATGTGTGTGTATGTATGTATATGTATGTATGTATACATTGTATAATATATGTATGTATATATGTTAAGACACTTGAGGCTGACAATGCCTTCAAGGTCCATGTGCCTTATTATGTGTATGTGTATTTGTATGTCTTAGTTTCTTCAAATTTTGTTACCATCTATCTTTTAGCCCTGCTTATTATGTAGCTCCGGGAGACAGTATATCTTTGATAATAGAAATATAGTCTTTTCCACCATTGAAGTAAAATTCAGATTTATTATTAAAAGACAAATTCTATACTTCAAAAGGTTGAACAAGCTGGCACTTAAGAATCCCAGCCAGTTAAATTTAGAGCATTGGAAAAGATCCAGTCCAAGAATAATCTTTGGCTTAGAGCCTCATTTGTATTTGATAGTATATTGGAAAGGAATAGAAAACCATTCATTTTAAGCGCTTGCTTTTCCACATATTGTTTCTCGGTGATAGGTGAGTTGGTGTTGATAGTGTCAGTGGCCTTCTAATCATCACTCCCTTGCACATCCTTTTTCAACTGGGCTCTGCCTATTTAAAAAGATTTTGTCTATAAATGTTCATATTTAAAATTCTATCTCCCTCTTAATTTAGATTCCTTCTTCTTGGCTTTCTCCAAT
The DNA here is from genome assembly GCA_004025045.1 of Sigmodon hispidus. Taxonomy (NCBI): domain Eukaryota; kingdom Metazoa; phylum Chordata; class Mammalia; order Rodentia; family Cricetidae; genus Sigmodon; species Sigmodon hispidus. The sequence continues at coordinate 8,695 of PVIH01006743.1, read as the reverse complement.
CTCTGCAATCTCTATTTCCAGCCATTGTCCTTCTCAAAAGATGGCTGCCTTATAGGTATGTGGGAATTAGCATTCCAATCTCATTGAATCCCAGAATCTTTTGTTTCCATTTATTGTTGGTGGTTTTTCAAAACATAGTCTCACTACTTAACTCAGGCTGGCCTGGAGCTCACTATATACTGTCAAGCGTGGCCTCAAACTTGTGACTCTCTTGTGCACACCACCTGAATGCTAGAAAATTGTAGATGTCTGCCACATGTCACACTAAATCCTCACATTTAACTTGCCTTAGCATTTCTGACTGTCTTTAAACAGGTAGATTTTATTATTTTGGAATTGCGAAGATGTGATACTAGAGTAATATAATACAGAATATCAGTCAGAAAGTTTTTATTATGTTTCTCATATTGAAAAGCAAGTTACATGCCACTAATAACCCTATGTAAGTTATTCAAGTACATATTTGTGTCTATATCCACAACATATATATATTTTACTTTAGGTGTGTATATGCACATGCCCATTATATATGTACCCATGTAACAAAACGCAGATAGATTTTCTTAATTATTGAAAACTATTGCTTATACTGATTGTATCTATAAAGAAAATAAAAAACACATAAGTCCAAGAAAAATTAGAGACTATGTGGTCAATTCCATAGAAAAACTACTTACAAACACCTTCATGTGTCTTTACAGAATTGCCTTGCCATTCTATTTCTTTCAGATAAAATTGAAGGGAAGACATCAGCAAAGTTTGAAAAAATTGCCATCTAGCTTAAACACTACCAGTTACATGGAACAATTGTCAGAGATGTATTATCTCAATGGATACCAGCCAATTCAGAAGTTTAGTATTACATTTCAAGTTTTTGATCTGCAACAAGCTGAGTCATAAATTTTAGATGTGCACTGCTATATTGATAGTATTCACAAAATTTTTCAAAATCAAATGCAGATCAATTTTGTCTTTATTCAGTCACTTGAGAAAATCTCCAGAGCAAGCATTAAATGTCAGATTTTCTTCTTAGCACTGGAAAGACAGTAACACATTAGCCAATAATGAGGTTTAAGGAATTCTGTTTCCATTATAGAAGGTCCTGGGTTGGATCCGCAATGCTACAGGAAGTTAATTTGTATCTTTAAACAAAGAAGCAGCTGAGGCAGGAAAGAGTATGGGGTGATAAGAAAATAGTAGGTTAGCATTGTACATGGGGTGTTTTGGGGGAAACTCTCTAAGCATCAAGGGCAGAGAAGAGAATAAAGCAAAAAAAAAAAAAAAAAAAAAAAAAAAAAAAAAAAAAAAAAAAAAAAAAAAAAAAAAAAAAAAAAAAAAAAAAAAAAAAAAAAAAAAAAAAAAAAAAAAAAAAAAAAAAAAAAAGGTGTCTCATAAGTGAAACCTCTGACGTATTCACACAGAGCTCCACTCCCACAGTTCAAAAGAATTATTTTGCCCAAATAGCATCATCTTTCTTGAGGAAGGCAACAACTATGTGCTTTCATTTTTATTCTTAAATAAAGTGGTCAGATGGGAATCGCATATAACCCAAACGTAATGGAAACATAAAATGAAAGGAGTTTAAACAAAATACTGTATTTTCTTCCTTCAGTTACATAAGCCAACAGGAAGAAACAAATACCACACAGCCTGAGACTGTGGTGAGCCATCATTTCCCTTTAATACACTTCCTGTTTACTACATGGTCACTACAATGGCCGCTGTAGCACTAACCATTTATCTACACTCCAGATAAGACAGAATTGTTAGCAACACCCCATCCCCCACCCCCCTATATGAATCTGTTTTCCAGCTCCCCATCCCCTTTTCTGATATTGAGCTTCTGAGAATTCTTTACATATCTTACCTAATATTTTTTTCCTATCTTGCCATTTGTAAGTTGGGTTACATAGCCCCTTAGTCTGTAAAAAAGCCTGGGATATGTTTTTTTTTTTTTTCCCTTGGATACATAGCCGTTGTCAACAAGAGCATCTCTGTTAACAAGGAACAAGGAGAGAATTGACACCTAAGACACCAGTCATCCCTGATCACAAGTGCCTCAGCCAGGAAGGGTGTAAACATGACTGTCTTTCCCTCTACAACCAGAAAAGTTTAAATAGTTGGTCATCCTGTTGATTGGAAGCTCCTTGGACTGTTTAGCAATGCTTCATTCCACATCTCTGTAATTCTTTCTATCTCCATGCAGCTCATATTAAACCTCATCAGGCTGTCTCACATGTGAGAAGGACTAGACACAGCATCTTTTCTCCACTAATCTCTGAAAATTTACATGACACAGGAGGATGGAAACCAGTATCCCTCTGTAATCATTTTGTTTATAGAAACTAAGTGAGCAGATATCATTTCGAGTCATTCGAATTTACTGGCCAGTAGCTAATACTGAGTAATACCCCAGATTAGTCAGATTTACCTGCAGGCTGTACTGGACTACTGTCTTAAATAAAGGACACTCCAAGAGGCAGACATAACTAGTTATTTTATATATATATATATACTTTAGAACATTAGGTGAACCACTATGCCTATCCAGTAGCTTAGTGTTTCTCTGGAGGTCATTACCACCTGGGAACAAAAAAAAAAAAAAAAAAAACAAAAAAAAACTTAGAGTCTAAGTGTTCTCCACAAGCACAGCAGTGTCTCTCTTTACTGATAGCCTCACAAAGTATGTATGTGTGTGTGTGTGTGTGTGTGTGTGTGTATGTGCATATGCACTCGCGTGCGTATATGTGTGTGATCTTTAAATTTGTTTGAACTGAGAAAATCTGAGCCTTAAAAGGACCATTTGTGACTTCCAGTGCTATGGGAGCTCCATGTTTAATAGCCCTGCTGTAGAAGCCACGTGGCCAGACCACTTTCAGAGGGAAGGACCCTGAAATGAGAGAACAAGCCAGTTGTCCAAGGTTCCACCCAAGTCAAGCTCAGTAAAGAGTTGTTTGTTAACTTGCAGCCCCCAGGCAGGCAGGCAGAACTGCTCAGCCAAACCAGCCCAGACAGCAGGATTATTAGCAAGTACATAAACTGTAGTTGCTTCAGATTGTCATGTTTTGAGGTCTTTTGATTACGAACATGAAATAACCAAAGGCAGTCAATAATGCTGCTCCTCAGCAGTAATGTTCATGCTTGACTCCTTCCTGTCCACAGATGCTGAAGTATTGGCAACTTCTTGACAAATATTGGTTACTATTTTGTGTTATTTTGTTAGTGCAAAGTGTGGGACTAGGAGGTGAACATTCCAGAAATGACCATTGCTTGTTTGTCTTTGACTCAAACTGGGAAATGACACATTGTCTCTTTTCAGGTGGTCTGCAAAGGCAATGTCTGTGTTCTTCTCTCTGCCACAGTCCCTTCTCCGTAGTGTGTAGTCCTTACCTGTCATTTCTCTTCTGCTGTTGTCCCTGCTTCCTATCAGGAAATGTCCTTTCTTCTTCCATCCCTTCTTCTTTATGTTTTTTTTTTTTATTCCAAAGAAGAGACTTCACCAGGCCCTCCTATTTGGTACTCCCTCAGCCTGACGGTTCACAAATTTGCATTGGCATGAATCCGAGGTGTGCATTTGCATTTTAAGTAGCATAGTGATGCTTGAGCAGAACTGAGAGAAGCTTTTCTCCCACCTTCTGCATGTGCTGGTATTGAAAACCCAAACCCAGCAGAAAGCATTTCCACTGCCTTTATATGTACATATCTAGCTCCAGAAACAAGAACAACCTGCAAATGTTTTTCCACCATGCTGCATCTTGTGAACTTCAGTAAAATTGTGACCAGGATCTCTTTATGATGTGCTAAAATAATAATACTTAGAATCTCAATTTTCAGAGTATTAGATGTTATTTTTTTCTTCTAAGCTATTTAGCTGAGCACTGATTCATAAAAAAAAAAATGAAGACAGGGTACTTAAAGTTAAAAAATATTTTTAGAGGTAATAAAAATGCTTTAATTTTTAGATCAGAAATAAAAAATAAGCAAAAGTTTAAAAAATATGTAAATATATAATATAGGCATTTATTCCTTTTGATATAGCTATAGAATTAAAACATAATTGTTAGTGTTCTTTTTTAATTTCTTATATGAATAAAGGAAACCATGAAGGAAGAAAGCATCTAAGCCACGAAAGTCATGATGTGGTTCCAAGATTAGGCTAATTGCTCTTGAAGTTTAGAAAGCATTAAAATTTTTAGATTTTTTTTTTGAAAAATTATTATTTAATAATCCAGAGAGTCAGCCACAATAGAAATGAGTGTTCTACAAGCAGAAATATAATAAATCTCAGATACCTGCCCTCTGCTTCAGCAACTTAGATAATTCTACTGCACACCGAATCAGAAGAAAAGAGAATGAGTCAAAGCAGAAAGAAGTGAGTTTTACCTCTACAGCAGGGCTGCTGTGTAGGACATATGAGGGGTGAGACCCTGCCTTGCTCTGCCTTTCCTGCCCTAACTGATCAGCTCTCACCATGCGTCCCTGGCTAGCATTACACTGTTAGCCCTGTGGACAGCAGCTGCTAGCCACTCCCTTGATGTTCTCCCATTTGTGAGTAGGTTATTTCCCAGGGAAGGAACACAATTTGTTGACTATAAGAAAACCACTTAGAATTAGATGCTGCCTAAATAAGATGTATCAGTCTGGCCTTGAAATCATGTGGAGTCCATGTATCATAACAGAAGGTGGCTGAGTGGGCACACAATTAGGACCAGTTGGGTAGAGGAATGAAATTCTAAATAAGACCATAAGGGGAAAAAAAGAGGGAATAGGATATAGATTGGTTGGAATGACTGATCTTGGGCCAGTTTCCTCTTTATTTTCCATGAAGATGAAACCAAGATCCATAGACTCCAGGATGAGTTTCATTTCATGTGTTTTGGTGTCTATCCAGCTGCTTGCTTATAATGACTATGTAATGGTACCTTTATGAAAAATATGTATCTCTTGTTTGGGGGAGTGAAATTTGTTAACAAATTGAGTAAGATTGCTTAGCAAATGTCAGCCTCCAGCCAAGCTGCCTACACATAAGCCATCAAATTATTCTTTAATTAAGATGAACTGAATTGCCACCAAGGCACTATCAGCACAGGGCCCACACAAAGCTAGAAATCTCACCCCATTATAAATAGAGGCATCCTTTCTAGAAGAGATCATGTGTTTCCCAGCATGAACTGAATTATTGTTTGTCCTCTCCAAATCCTGGGAAGTATAATCTGGGCTTGTGGTTGCAAAATACCTCATCAAATTCATTATTTTATCTCTACAACAATCTTGTTGGGCAGCCTGGTGATGCGAATCCCAAATTACACAGGAGTGAACAAGCAGGGATGGAGGACAAGAGGGGAGGGAGGGAGGGAGAAGGAGAGAAACCCAGTATTTCACTCAATGTTCTAGAATGAAAGAGGATAAGCAAGTCCAATTTTTACCTGCAAATTGCTTTCCCATGATTGAGCTCATTGCCTTCTCCATCTAAAATTCCAAAATAAAACTGACTGGTCTAAACATCAAAAAAAAAAAAAAGATCATAATTAGTTAAGGATGTTTTGGTGAACATGAAAGCTATTCCGTGTGCCTCTCATTCTCATGGGCACTTTGTGAAATTTCTTTTCTCAAGGACAGAATTGATTTAATTGGGAAGAACTATGTTTTTGTTTCCTCTTTTGGCCATCACTGTGTTTCTAGCCATATGCATGATGGGCATCTGGAAAAAAAAAAAAAAATGTTTTCCTGACTTCCAGGAAAGAGAGGAAATGTATCAGTTCGCCTTGAAAATGTTTGTCTTTTGGCACTGTTCGAGTCAATGGGGTTTCTACAAGCATTTTCTCGAGATTCTGCCTAATAATGAAAACAAACAGTGCTGCATAAGCCTACGTGAGAATCTGCAAACAGATTTATGGGACACTTCCCAGTACTACTCTATAATTTGTTTCCTTTTCATAGAAAGAGATGTTGAATTGAGCTTTTGTTCATTGTATTCATGAGAATAACCCTTGTTTTATTTTTTTTTTCTTTTTCTCAGACTAAAAAATACTCAGAGGTATAATCAGGTCTTCCATAGTATTTAATTAGGCATAATTAAACACCATCTATACAAAGCTCAGTGTTTTCAAAGTCCTTTCTTCTGTTACATTGCTAATGAAGTAACAAATTAATTGGCATTGTGAGTTTCAATAGAAAATGTCAGTGAGAAAATTTCAACTGTCTTACAAAATTACCCTTTTTTTTGCAGACTGTGTTCTATATAAAATACAGCGTCATTTCCAATAGTTAAGAGAGAGAAAAACACAAAGCAAAAGCATAAGAATGGTAAAAAGCGAAAAACAAATGAAAGGGAAAAATTATTCCTCACAGACTCATGTTCTGATCTGTTAAAAAAAATTGATTAATCAAAGGTGAGTGATACTTCACCCAGCCTAGCCAAAGAGCCCTGTCTCCCCCAGGGAAGGAGAAATAGAAAAGATCTCATAAGTAAATTAGGACCATGGGAGGAGGGAGCAAAGGGAGGTAGAAAGAGAACATAAGGAATTGAATGGCTGAGTTGGGGAAGTAACAGAGAGGGAGAACAATAAAATAGATACCTTGATAGAGGGAGCTGCTGTGGGGTTTGAGAGAAACCTGGTGCTAGGGGAGCCCAGGAACCCACAGAGATGACCCTGGCTGAGACTCCAAGCTATAGTGGAGTGGGTGCCTAGACTGGCCTTCTCCTGTAATCATAGGAATGACCACCATATGAAGATTCTATAATGATCTTCATCCAGCAACTGATGGAAGCAGAAGAAGATGGGTCCTGGGTAGAGCTCCCAGTCCAACTGAAGAGAGGGAGGAGAGAGTATATGAACAAAGGGGTCAAGATCATAATGAGGAAACCCCCAGGGACAGCTGACCTGAGCTATTAGTAGCTCACTAACTATGAAATGATAGCTGGGGTGTCCACATGGGACTGAACTAAGCCGTCCACATGTGGATGACAATCTAATGGTGTGGGCAGTTTGTAGGGACTCTGGCAGTGGGACCAGAATTCTCAGCGCATAAACTGGCATCTTGGAGACCATTCCCTTCAGCCTTGATACTGGGTAAAGTTGGTCCTATCTCAACTGAATATGCCAGACTACATTCCATTCACTCACCCTAGGAGTCATTACTCTCTCTGAGGAGTAGATGGGGGAATGGGGTGGGGGAAGCTTGGGGAGAACTGGGAAGAGAGGAAGAAGGGAAAACAGTGAGTGGGAGGTATGTTTTAAAAATTTAAATTAAAAAAATTAAAAGGAAAGTTATTAATATTCCAGTTATCATATTAGATTCTACAGATCATTTTTACCCCGAAATCTTTTAAGAATGGTGGTGTTCAGGGAAGGACTACAAGGATAGGCTTATTTTATACATGCCAGTCTGATTTTATTGCTTAAGTATATGTATGGAAATACTATACATGATTGTTCTAATAACAAGGTCTCATGAAAGATAGTTTAATAAAGAACTTGGCTCTCATGTTTCCATACTTAATCTTGCACAAAGCTGTTTCTACAGGCAGCTTTAAACAGCATCCCTTCACTAAATTATTTAATTTGGGTAAAATAATAAAGGGCAAGCATTGTCACTGCATCAGAAGTGACAAGTTAAGGATATCTGTATTTTGCATGCAAAAGCCAGAAGAGCAATGCTTTATACACTAAAAATATGAGTGCAGATAAACAAAAGGCATGAGCAAAAAGGGAACACACATGAAAAATATAAATGACCATTAAATATAGAATTTTACTAGAAATCACAGAGGAACAGATTGAGAGGAAATCATCATGTCTAAGGATCCCTTTAAATCTTAGCAATCAGTCTTGTAAGTGGACATTTTGTCCCATCACTGTTGGGCCCGAAAACTGGTAAGTCTTTCTGGAGCATAACATAAAAGCTAGTCCCAGAAGCTTTAGAAAGCATCACAATTTAGCTCAACAATTTTACCTGAAGGAATTTTTAGCATGGTAAATGTCACAGTAAATTTGTAATATCAGAAAGTTAGAAATAACTAAATGTCAATAGTAAAGTTTGAAGTGTACCTAGTTGAATATGCAGCAAATAAAAATATTTCTGAAGAATATATAACAACACGGAATTATGTAAGCAATAGACTGAAAAAGTATATTTCTGAGAAGCCATATTGATCACCTATAACCCAGCATTTTGGAGACTGAAGCAGGATGACTTCCAGGGTAAGCCTATCCTGGGCTCCATAGTGAGACCCTGTCTGAAAACAAACAACAGCTACAACTAAAACCTATACTATCTAACTTGCTTACACTTGTTATACTTTATAGAAACAAAAACTAGTAAAATATTAGTAGAGGTAGCACCTAAGTCATTCAAGAAGTTTTATCTTCTAATATTTACAAAATGAAAATGGGCTATTTTCCGATCACAGAATATGAAATCGATTTTATAAATCAAGTCATCATCAACACATTACTTTGACATAACATTAGGACAAAGCTTTATTTTTTTTTTAAATTTTTTATTTAAACTTTTTTAAGCATACAGTTTAAATATAAAGTAACCACAGTTCCCCCCCTCCTCCCACTCAAACCTTAACTTCCCCCTACCCCATCCCACTATCCATTCCACAAAGAGAACAAGGTCTCCAATGAGGAGTCAAGGAAGTCTGGGATTCACAACCAAGAAAAGTTAAGTAGCAAGGAAGAACCCA